>JAULKM010099407.1:0-10889 GCA_032355605.1 Rubia tinctorum
CGACTTGTTTATCAAGTCCCTAACTAGTCACTTCGTCAAGTGTTCCGCTAGATTATGTTGATATCTTACAAAATCAATTGAAATCATACTATGAGTTATTAACTCATGATTCAAGCTATTCCTAGCGCCCAAGTGTTCAAAATTTTCCATTATACATTTCATTAAGCCTTAGCCTCCTACTGGCTTTGTTGGCCATAACAAAATTTCAGATACCAAATTCCGTAATCATTCTATTTCTTTACTAGCAGTTGAACTTTTTGCTAATTTACATTTCACTTTTGATGTTTCATTCATCAATTTACTCGACGATATCATCTCTTTAAGTAACCAAAATTTTCTCTTCAAACTCTAAGTAGTCAAGAGAGTCCATGACATTATCGTTTTCATCAACATGAAAATACATGTCAAACATAACATAATTCATTATGTAAATTCTAAATTTCGTGTTCCATGCATTTACAAGAAGCTTTTAACATTCAAACATCACTCGTACATGAACAATATCATATCATCATGCACCATGTCATTCGTGATTCAATAAATTAAATTAAAACTTAGAATTAAAAAAACTTATCTCTTTCATGTCGTTTCATTCTTCTTCTACACAAATATCGTCATTTGTGCTATACCAATATAAATTCATATTCTTTGAATTGAATTGATAATAAAATATTATTGATAAACCAAACCCTTCTAGGATTTCCTATGATCACAGATTAATCCACCTTCCATGTTCAGATTACCAACACACTCGTGTGGTTTGCAATCTCTAATATGATGGATTGCAGCCTCAGTCTGGGTTTTGAATCCATGTGAACACAGATGACATGTGAATTTGAACCTCCCGTCAGGTTTTAGTACCACTTGGCGATGCGTCTCTCCAATATGATGCTTCACATCTCATTAACAGAATATTTTTTCTTAAATTCACAATTCTTTTTTGTAACTAATAGTTCATTCTTCCAAAATTATTATTTTTCTCAATATTTCTAACTATTTTGCCTATGCAATTTATTCCTGTGATTATTACAATAAATTTCAGAATAAATTTCAACAATCACATAACATTTTATAAATTTTACCAGCATTCCAATTTATAAATTTACCTTTTACTTCTTCCACAAACCAAATTACCGGTTCACTAGAATACATTTATATTTGTTTCTTCCAACATTCTTGTGAACCAAGGATAGTAACGGCAGGGTTTCTTTCTTGATTTTGACAATAATTAAATAATTATGGCATTCAAAATTTACAGCCAAAAACTTAACAAACTAGTAATTTTTGAAAAACTTACCGACATTATTTTGAAAGTTGAAAAACTAACCGATTCTGAAAGTTGACAAGAGGAGTTACGCATGCAACACCACCGCTCGATGAAATCCATACTTGCACATCCTTTGAACAGTCACACGCTGCTACATTGTCCAATGTCTAATTCATGCATGCCGGTGCATCAAACTTTATCAGAGCATCTTGCGTCAGGTGATAGGCTACCACACATTCACGGCACTACTCCGATACAACTCTATGTTTACTATAAAGAAAGTATCATAGAGCTATATCATCATGGAATTTGTGGGTTATAGGCCACCATGCTTACGATGCAGTATGCACCACTCTTATACAATTCTAGCACATCATCCAATACGTTCTAATAAAAAATTACTCTTTAAGATTGTTGGAGTAACTTGTTGTAATACTCATTCCAATGGAATGCTATAATAACTCTTGGATGACTGTGGTAAAAACTTTCTTGGATATCGACGTGAGTCGCGTTACGTACGCTTTCCTTAAAGAGTAATTCGACCCCATTACCGCCTTGGGTTACACAAATTCCCTTCAAGGATAAAACAATCAAGAAACCCTCCTGTTCTAAGCTTGAATCATGAGAATACTTTTGAATAACCATACTTTTGGTTGCTGCGTATGTCTGGAAAATCTTGTCTTTTCCCTGGTTATGTTTGTGTTCTAAGATTGAATCATGAGAATACTTTTGAGTAACTATACTTTTGGTTGTTGCAAATGTCTGGAAAATCTTGTCTTTTCCCTGGTTATGTTTGTGTTTTCGTGTTTGTATGTACATATTTCACTCTTTTGTACCATGCATGCATACGCATATATAGAGAGCAAATTTTATCTTTCCACATTTCAGGACAAGTCATGTTAGTCATCACCAACACAATTAATTCTTATTTTATCAATTGTAAACTTGTAGATAGTTTTATACAAGTGTGCACTCCACACCATCAAACTTTTTTAACGTGTCGAGTTCACAACTAATCGAATCAAATTATACTTAAATATTTTTGTGTTTCATACAACACCAACTTTTAGCGGACACTATTTCTGCTCATCTTAAGATAAATAACATTCTACTATTCAAGTGATAAATTTTATGAATTGGGAAAGCTATTTGATGACGGTCGGCGTCTTACTCAATGATATTTCCTAATCCATATAATCTATGTTTATTGAAGGAGTACAATTTTATTCAATAATATCACGAACAATAATATTAGGAATTTAAGAAGATGGCTAAGATTGCTAAGATGAATAGTCAACTTAAGTCTTCAACCACTCTAGGATAGTGAATTCACGATTGGTTAGAACTTCAGAAATTGGATTCTTACTCAGTGATATTTTGGAGTATGATGAATACTTTTATCTATCACGAGTTGGATTTTTAGTCTTATTTACTCTACTTTCCTTTCCGTCTTATTTAGTCTGTTTTCTTTACTTAATGAAGGTTCTAATATAAAAGGTAGCATGGTTTGATTTCCTGTACCATGATATCCGGTAGTTACTTTTGTATACGTAGTAGACTAGTAGTTGATGAAATATTGTGTGTTAGATATTATTTGTGTTAGTGTTGCTTGAAGGTAGGTGTTAGGCAGAGACTATTTTGGAAACAGTGCATTTGAGACTGTAGATGTGAGTTTATCTGTTTATCTCACTTTTATTTGTGATCGAAGACGGCATAGTCTTCATATTTTGCCTTCGAAATTCACTAATGTGTATACACTTGCTACGAGTGGATTGCGAGTACAATTTCATTTAATAGTATTTTCGAAAGTGTTTATTAAGCGAGTCGATAAAAAATCTTCTCGACTCATAATCAATCATTTATATCGCAGATCTTGTTTGACTCATAATCAATAATTTTTGTCCCAATTTCACAAGACGATAAAATCAATTAAATGCCGAGCACCTTACAATTACAGAGCACAATTTCCAAAACAATTATACATTTGTTACGGACCATTAACAATCGTGTGTTGTGAATGTTCATTAAAAGTGTACTAAGTACAGATTAAAGGATGCATTTAAAAGAGAATTTGAAATTGCAATGTTTTGTCTTGGACTGCAGATTGAACATTTTTAAAATGAAATTTTTCTGCACCAGTCACATTACACCGCTGAAGTGCTAAAGCAGTTGTATATGGATAAAGTTGTGAGATCACTCGATGTGAAAAATGATCCATTTCGACCCCGTGAAAATGATGAAGAACTACTTTTTCTAAAAGTATGATATCTTAGCGCTATTGGAGTTTTGATGTATTTGGCAAACCATACTTGCCTTGATATAACTTTTACAGGGAATTTATTAGCAAGATATAGTTCTTCTCCTACACATAGGCATTGGAATAGTATTAAACAAATATTCATATACCTTCAGGGAACGGTTGACTTGGAACTTTATTATCCTCATTCACTTAATACTTATCTCGTGGGTTATGCGGATGCTGGATACTTATCTGATCACCAAAAAACTCGATCACAAACATGTTATATATTTACATGTTCAGGCACAACTATCTCTTGGCGTTCCATGAAGCAAACAATGGTTACCACTTCTTTCAATCATGCTGAAATATTGGCGATTCACGAAGCCAGTTGGAATGTGTTTGGTTAAAATATCTAATTCACCATATTCTAGAAACAAGTGGTTTGAAGCTAGACAAGAGATTTCCCACCACATTATTTGAACACAATGTCGTTTGTATTGTTCAACTAAAGGAAGGATTCATCAAAGGAGATAGAACAAATCACATTTCACCAAAAAAAATTCTTCACTCACAACCAACAAAAGAAAGGTTAAATTTGTATTCAGCAAATTTGTTATGTGACAATATGACATATCTCTTCACCAAGTCACTACAGACATCAACATTTGAAAATTTGGTGCACAAGATTGGAATGGTTAAGATGGGATAATAAATATAATTTTTGTGACATAAAGGATCATTGGACTCGTACCTGACGTACGTCAAAGCATTTAACCAATTATTATCCAGAATAGGTAAATAATAAATATAAAAGAAAAAGAAAAAAAATTATTGGTAAGGATGCTTACTGTGACTTTAAAGAATAATTTTGTTGATTTGATTTCACTAGATGTTGCAAATTTTTATTATTATAAATAATCCTTAATGTGGTCGGAGAACAAATCATGATTAAATTTCCTATGACATAAATATATTTTCTATATTTAAATTTATTTAATAAAATTTGCCATGTATTTATGAAAAAAATGGGTTATCTAATTATAATTTTAATTTGATGAAGAGTATGGACATTTCTGTGTTCGATGATAAAGAGTTACATCTAGCGGACAGTGGAGCAACGCACTCCATACTTAAGAATAAGAAAAAAAAATCTGAATTGACGCAGAAAGAAGAGAATGTGAGTACTATCTCTAGTAGCGCCAAAATAATCGAAGGCTCTGGGATAGCAACAATTTTATTACCGGGAGAAACGAAATTTCACATTATTGATGCATTATTTTCTCCTAAGTCTCAAAGGAATTTGTTATGTTTTAAAGATATCCGTAAAAATGGATATTATATTGCGACTGGTAATGAAGGTAACCGTGAATTCTTGTACATTACAAGTATGAATTCTTGAAAGATCATATTGCGACTGGTAATGAAGGTAACCGTGAATTCTTGTACATTACAAGTATGAATTCTAGAAAGAAGATGATACAGGAAAAGTTACTTTCTTATTCCTCTGGTTTATATTGTACATTTATTGGTGCTATTGAAATATATGCAACAAACAATAAGCTTACTATTTGGCATGACCTGTTAGGCCATCCTGGTTATATAATGGTGCGCGGAATAATAGAGAATTCACAAGGTCATAGTTTAAATAGTAAAAATATTCTTCAATCTAGTGAATTACCGTGTACAACCTGTTCTCTAGGCAAATTAATTGTAAGGCCATCACTAGTGAAAATTCGTATCGATTCTCCTACATTTTGGAACGCATACATGGTGATATATGCAGGCCCATTAGCTTACCGAGTGTACCATTTTGATATTTCATGGTCATAATTGACGCATCTACGAGATGGTCACATGTATGCTTATTATCCACCCGCAATCTGACGTTCGCAAAATTACTTGCGGAGATAATTTGATTACGTGCGCATTTTCCTGATCACAATATAAAGACAATTCGTCTTGATAATGCTGGTGAATTTACATCCCAATATTTTAATGATTATTGTATGTTTATTCGGATTAATGATGAACATCATGTAGCCCATGTTCATAAACGAAATAGACTAGCTGAATTGTTCATTAAAAGCCTTCAATTAATTGCACGACCAATGTTGTTGAGAACTAAACTCCCAATGTCAGCTTTGGGCCATGTTTTATTGCATACAGCGACACTAGTCCGCATCAGGCCAGCAAATTATACTGATTTTCCCCCCAACAAATGGTTTTTGGTCAAGAACCAAACATATTCCATTTTAGAATTTCCAGATGTGTGGTATATGTACCAATTGCACCACCCAACGCACAAAGATGGGGCCTCGGAGAAGGCTGGGAATTAAGTTGGGTACGAATCTCCATTAATTATTAAATGTCTTGAACCAACGACAGGAGATTAGTTTGCTGCTCGTTTTGCTGATTGTCATTTCAACGATTTAGTTTTTACAACATTTGAGGGAAACAAAATACATTCGGTAAAGCAAATAAGTTGTAATGAATTATCTCTATATCATTATGATCCTCATACAAAGTAATGAGTACTAGAAATTCAAAAGATAATTCGTTTGCAAATTTAGCAAATTAATTGCCAGATTCTTATACTGACCTAAAATGTTTGACAAAATCACATGTGTTGGCGTGAATTGGGTCTGCTTTAGTGTTAAGTCACACTCTCTATACCTGAGAGGCCTAGGGTTCAAAACATACCCCCAACAAGAATTGTGAACATTAGAGAAATTTCTTAATGGGGATTACCCTGCGTCATGGGACCGTGTTGGTGGTCCCCGCTATGGTTTACCAACCTGCAAGTGGTCGATGATGGTGAGATTGTGGTTGTTCCAATTTTGGTGGCGGCAGTTCTTTGGTGGTATAGCGTTTGGGTGTTGTCAAGAGGGCGTTCCTACCTATTCAAATGGATGGACTTTTAGGCTCCACTGAGGTTCAACAGATTCAATGGTGCTATCTCCTAGTTAGGTCCTATATTAGGATGTTAATATATAATTTGGTTGCTTGTATGTAATCTTTCAAAAAAAATCACATGTGTTGACTGTTAATGCTCCTGCTAGAATTGATATCTCTAAAGGAGAACCTACCACTAGAAATGAGATAATTGCACAATTTAAAAGAGGTATGGCAATTGATTCAAAAGACAAATATCTTCATAAGCGAAGATGAGCAAACATTGCAAATGGAAAAAATGAGGTGAAACTTCCTGAACAATTTTCTAAAATTCCAAAAGAATCTTATGACATGACTGAAAATGAACTTCCTGAAGAAGTTGGGTACCTCATAATATCGATAATGAAGAGCTCTCGGTTAATTATGTTATGTTGGGTGTAAAATGGAACCGATACAAAATCGACGTCGACGATAAATTTATATATGCTGCAGCATGTGCCATAATGAATGAAAATGAGGATCATGAGCCAACATCTGTTAAGGAATGCATGCTTAGAAATGATTGGCCAAAATGGACATACCCAATCCAACTAGAATTGGATTCCTTGGGAAAACAAAAAGTCTTTGGATAAATATTACGCACACCCGAAGATGTGTTGCTCGTGGGTAGTAAATGGGTCTTTGTGCAGAAGCGAAATGAGAGTGATGAAATCGGGCGCTATAAGGCACGGCTTTTCACACAAGGTTTTTCCTAAAGACTGGGTATTTATTATGAGGACACGTATTCTCCTGTGGTGGATGCAACTACATTTCGTTATTAGCTTAATCTGAAAGCAAATGAATCCCTTGAAATGCGTTTAATGAATGTATTGACTGCCTATTAGTATGGCTTACTTGATAATGATATTTATATTAAAATTTTAGAAGGATTGCAATTGCCAAAGGAATGTAATCCCGGTTCTTGAGAACTTTATTCGATCAAGTTGGGTTGATCTTTATATGAGCTGAAACAAGCCGGTCGCATGTGGTATAATCGCCTTGGTGAATATCTAATGAAACAAGGTTATCAAGATGATCCGATCTTCCCTTGTGTGTTCATAAAACGATTGGGATCATGATTTGTTATTATCGCAGTCTATGTTGATTCAAAAGTTTGTTGAATATTTGAAAATAGAATTTGAAATGAAAGATCTTGGGAAGACAAAGTTTTGTCTTGGGTTGCAGATTGAACATTCTGAAAATAGTATTTTTCTGCACGAGTCTCATTACACCACTAAAGTGCTAAAGCAATTTTATATGGATAAAGCACACCCTTTGAGCACGTCGATGGTTGTGAGATCGCTCGATGTGAAAAGGGATCCATTTCGACCTTGTGAAAATGATGAACTACTTGGTCAAGAAAAGTCATATGTTAGTGCTATTGGTGCTTCGATGTATTTGGCAAGTCATACTCGCCCTGATATAGCTTTTTGCCATGAATTTTTTAGCGAGATATAGTTCTTCTACAACAAGGAGGCATTGGAATGGTATTAAACAAATAAATTGCCTTCATGTTAAGCTCTTACCATGCTTCATGGCATATTGTAAATTTTTGCATTGTTGAACAGGGACTCTGTTTTGCTTTTGTTTATTGTGCAGAAACATATTGCTGTCTTTCGCTTTCCTGTTCTTTGTAAAGAAATTGCGTTTTTGGTGCCCTTCTTGGGAAAAATTTTGTTTGGTGAGATGATGAAGATTACTTAACAGTTGATAGCCAATGTGATGGCAATAGATCATGAAGTATTATCTCTAACTGATCATTCTCTGTTGTGTCATTAACTGAGACTAATTTCTTGAGTAGCTAGCCTATAATTCAGTCTTTTGTACTGGAATTCTGCGAGCTATTTCTTTTGTGTGTTTTTGAATATTATTTAAAGAAGGTCTGTTATCAGGTTTTATCCAAGTTGATGCAGAGTTTCCTGTTGTTTTTCTGACTTGAAAAGAATGAGATGAGGATGCTTGCATTTTCTTATTAGTTTAATCACATTGTGTGAGTTATAATTTCCTGGCAACTTGCCTGCAGATAGCAGAGACTAGTAGGATAACAATGCCTCATTTATGGCAGCATCGTCTGAAAAATAGTAAAATAGAAGCTGATAATTGTTTAGGAGCAGCATTGAAAAAGATCACGCTGAACCTGGATATGTGTTTGTCGGAAGTTTATGATCTATCTCATTTAAGTTTACTGAACTACTGCCGTGCTATATTTCAGTGTTGTTTCACTATTTCCTTTGCCTTTGGAGAGGATTAAGAGCAAAATGAAGTCATCAATCAGGAATAGATCAGCTCAAATTCTCTCGTCTGTTGCTGAAGGGATACAACACCAATTGCAAACTGTTGAATCCCAGAATCAAGCAGATATGTAGATGGCACGCTGATAAGTTTCCTACTTGACAATTTCATTTCATTGTGTTTAATTCGCTTAATTAGGTTCTCTAATATGATGGATTTTTTAAAGAAAAAAATAAAAATAAAGGTTCTCTAATATGTTGCATTCTGGGTTTTTTTGGGTATAGATCATGAGTAAACATTGAAGAAGCGACTTTCCTCAGCTGAAGAAAGAGGTCTTGACTTGAGAGTTTTCTCAGCCGGGTTGAAATGGTCGAATCGGTCTGCTCCAAATGTTGGTATGTTTGGTTTGGTTCCTCCGGCTTCGATTGCAGCCACATAGAGATGCGTAGAAGGCGGCTTTTTGGGAAGAAATGGCCTCGTTGCAGATTCCATTTAAGCAACATGGTTTCAAGAAACTGCCATTTATAAGCATCGTCATTCCCTGATCATGAACATCAGAATACTATGACTAATTTTCTTCAATGTATCAACACAATTAACTTCTTTAATGTAACATGCGTATTACACTTCTTGATTTAGTGGCTTATTTAAGCATGCACCGTATTTTAACGTGCATCATTCCAGGTCCTTTGTGCCGTCCGACGTAAGGGGATAATATCATCATGCTTATAGTGTTCTGTTCCCGTGTACTTTCAGAGTTACTTTTCCCCTTTATTTTACAATCCCGGACTCAAGGGCATATTTCCCCCATTGTTTTACAATCCCAGCCACAGGAAAGTCATTTTTTTCCCTTCAGTCAAGACAAGCTACAGCAAACCATTATTTCAATTCGTCAGATTACAGATTCAGGCCATTACTATAACATTATCTATGCTAATCAAACTACAAACTACTATAATTAGATGATATCGACTGTTAAAACGAAACGGAACAAGAGAAACCGAGTCTATGACAAGAGTGCATGCCCAACTAGCATAAGCAAGTCTGCAACGAAATATCCCGGATCATTCTTCTAAACATGACCTCAACTGACAGATTCATCGAGTCGCAACAATGGAGCATTTGTTGAGTGAAACATCACGGAGCTCGTCCACTAGTCTACACCGATGTCACTAAATCTAAAAGGTCATTCACTAGTTCCCTCTTTGAGCCCACAGCTCTTTTCAGACATGTCTTCGCCAACAATCTTGATG
Source organism: Rubia tinctorum (assembly GCA_032355605.1). Lineage (NCBI taxonomy): Eukaryota > Viridiplantae > Streptophyta > Magnoliopsida > Gentianales > Rubiaceae > Rubia > Rubia tinctorum. The sequence goes on from JAULKM010099407.1 coordinate 9,926, forward strand.
CATTTTAGATCGTGATATAGGTAGAAGGTTTCCTCCATACTTGGTTGAAACCATTGCCTGTCCTTCTCGGCTGTGATGAGGGGACGCCCGAAACACACATGATTTAGTAGCTCGGTTTGTTCAGCATCTGCTTCCAGGAGGGAACTGGAGGTTGTTACTTAGTAGTACTTGAGAGTTAGATTGGAGCAGGCAAGATTGAAGCCGGTAAACTATCTTGGACATGGGATTTGACTGTGCTTTTGCTTCTGCTCAATTCCCTTTCCATTTCGAACCCATTATCTTCAATGAAACGCAATAGCAGCGGCGATAAGTGGAGACAGTGAAACTGGTTGTGGAGGAGTTTGCCGGAAAACTCAAGCGGGGACATGGTTAAAGTTCCATAGAGGTGGCAGAGAGGGTTGAACTTGAGGCAGAAAAACCAGTTAATCACAAATTGCCTCAGTTTAACAGTCTTACAAGTTACAGCCACAGTGTCTATGGGGAATATTAGTAGATAAGATTTGATAAATATAGTATAGATTCAATCATGGTGTTAGAGCAGGATATGCATAGTACTAGTGTAGGGTAATAGGATAATGTCTTCTAAGCACGTATTTGATACACTTTCCTAAAAGATATTTACCGACCTACTATGAACAACAGGTTACACGGTAACTCTTTTGATATACGAAGAAGAAACAATTGAATCTTGGTTATTGACAAGAAACAATCAGACAAGAGTTTGTGGTTTTGTTTATATCTAAAAACAGAAAAAGTTCCGCGCATGAAACCTTTTCCAAGGCAAGTAAGGTAAATAATTTTTTTGTACCTCACACATATGGCAGACCATTCTTTATATAGAGAATGATTTGTAAGGATGCCACTCTTCGTACGATTTGTAAGGATGCCACTCTTCGTACGATTTGTAAGGATGTCACTCTTCGTACGATTTGTAAGTACACAACTCTTGGAAACAGTACATTGT
>JAULKM010099408.1:0-10888 GCA_032355605.1 Rubia tinctorum
AGGTTTTAGTTGCAATATTAAAATTTTATTATGCAACATTTATGAGTGATAGGTTTATAACCCGATTAATACAACCCAAAAAATTTATTTTGATTTCTTCAAATTTACAGTTTAAACATTGGTCTTTCCATAACTTATGGAAACACCGTCTTTCCATAACTTATGGAAAGACCGTCTTTCAAGAGACAGACTCATAAAATAAACAACATAAAAGGAAAATTGCGTAAATAATAAAGAAACAAATAGATATCTTCTTCTTCTGTTTAGAATGTTTATTTGCTTCTTTCTTAAACCAGCCGAAGAAGCGCAGATAATCAAACGGTCTATAAATATGTGTTGATTTCCCTTAATTTTATGTCCAAGGAGAGGAGTCTACTTGACTTCAAGTCTTCAAGGGATGGTGGTTGAGTGTAAATGAGTGAAAAATGACCAAAAATAAAAATGTACAAATTAAAATAATCAAGCTTTGAAGCGGTTGTCAAATTTATAATTTCAATAATCATTGGTAATAATACATGCAATTGTAACGGTGATTCTATTTGCACTAGTCATTTTACTATATTTTTTCTATTATTGACACACTTTTCTTTTTGGGTTGTTTCTTTTATATTGACACACTTTCCATTTTTGGTACTCCCTCTGTCCCTATTCAAACTGCACATTTTTTTGTCAACTTTCTAATGACACATTTGACCATAAATTTTATACCAGTATGTAGATACAAATATCATTATGTGATATATCATTGGATTCCCTGTATGATATTTTTTAAACATCAAATTTTAATACACCATTATTATACATAAATCAAGTTATCGTATGTCAAACATGATATGAGAAAAATGACCAAAAAGTGTGCAGTTTGAACGGGGACGGATGGAGTAATATTCTTCAATTTCATCTACTCATTCAACTTTTTACATTCTACCTTCAAATTCATCCACTCATTTTCTCCACCTAAATTCAAACATCTAAACATATGTTGACACTTATAGAGAAACGTATGGAGTACATTATATCTTTATTGTTTTTTATGAAAATCAATATTTATTTACGTATTTGAACACGAAAATAATAATTTTAATAATTATTGGTACTATCATATGCATTTATAACGATGATTCTATTTGCACCAATCATTTTTTCATAAATCACATCTTTATTTTTTTTTTACGAAAATCGAAATTTATTAACGTGTTTGAACATGAAAATCGAAAAACAAACGTAAAATAGATCAATTTTAAAATTTATCATGTTAGATTTTTTTTTCAAATTTCTAATAATAAGTAATAAGTAAAAATGAATGAAAAATGACTGATATAAAAGTAAAAATTTTGTCATAAAATAAAGTTTGCATTTTAAATTGAAATTAGATAGACTAATAATAAAAATGTATAAATTAAAATATTCATGCTTTACTTGTTTGTCAAATTTATAATTTCAATAATCATTGTTATTAATATATGCAGTTGTAAAGGTGATTCAATTTGCACCAATCATTTTACTATACATCACATCTTTATCATTTTTCATGAGTAGTAATATTTTAAACCCGAAAATCGAGCATGACAGACACCAGTTTTAAAACTAATTAAGTTAGATTCTTTTTCTTCGAGTTCATAATAATATGTTTAATACGTAAACAATATATTTAGAGAAATCTACAATAAATTTTGATAAGTTAACTTCAAACTCTTAGACCATATGTTAACTAGTTATAAAATTAATGATAAATTATTTCTAGAGATTTATAATTGTGTATTCTTTGGGAGAATATCATAAAGAATGTGATCCAATTCTCATTACCTAACAACTTAATAATTTCAAATAAAGTTGACAGACGGCATGCTCATTAGGTTATGGACAATCTATTGTATGTTTACCTTATGCGCTGCATTTGTCAAATTATTAACTTTTAAATACAATATTTAAATTTTATAAAAATTTACAACATTTAAAGTAAAAATACAATGAATTGTTCATAAACTTATGGACATGCTGCATTTACTGAGACTTTCTCTTTCAAATATATCCTGTAAACAATAAATGATGTAATTCTTGTGTAAGTAGTTTTATTCACTGAGACACTGGAGGAGAAATTTTGGATCATGATAGCATTTCTTTTAGCGAAAAACCATTTTTATAATTAAAATTGATGTGTTAGAAAGTAATTATGATTAGCTAAAAATATTTAAGTTTGAATAAAAAATTAATAATCAATTTATTTCAATACTCATATGATAAGTAAATGGCATTGTATCAAAATTTGGTTGTTCACCATCTCCAACTTCCTATAATATAGTTTTAAATGGAACTTAAGTATGATATCATATTTAGTATATACATAACTCACTTAATTCTAGTCAGGTGAAATATGACATTAGAATAATCACTTCAAAAGAACATACTAGTTCATTGGACACACAAGACATCCCCCCCCCCCTCCCTTTAGGTCACGATTTAGGAGGGAGGAACACAATATGTGGATCATGATCAATTGACCTAAAATCCATAAATAAGTACAAAGGACAGCAACCGGGTAAGTCATTCTGGACTAAGAAAACACTCATGAAAAAACAATTCTAATTTGGACGTTAGAGCTTCCTCCCCAGAGTCCCCAGGGACCTTTTTTGCAGGTACTCAAAGAGGTTGATTCACCATGCAAATTCTGAGAACTATCAGCACTCGAAAGAGCCCACTGCGTCAGTGGCACCATCTGTGGGATCGATTTTTCCTTTCTAGGTTTTTATAATTTATGGGAAAGGCCGAAGCTCATGCCGGAGTCACCACCTGATCAACAGCATTCAAGGACTCTCCCACATAACAAAGCCATCAAGAAACTAACTAGCCTAATAGGACAAAGAAGATTGCAGCAACGACACAACTTCATGCTCACACATTTGTCATGCACAAACAGACCCGTCGAAAAATTATGCTTCCACATGGCAGTTAGAACATATATATGGCATGATGCATACTTAAGCAAACCCCCCATGCCCAAACTTAGTCATAAGGTCCGCTTAACTATGAACTAGGCACGCTAAATCAAGAATGGACACGTAAAATGCCGAGAACCTGGCGTAATCACATGCAGATAAACTATTTAACTTAAGGGATAATGTGAGCCGCTGAAACGGTGAGAAACAACCCCCATAAGGAAAACAACAAGGTATGGATAACTCGCGAGGTATCACTATGACACGGCTCACATAACACACCCCGATTTAGATAATACACCTAGACCAAGCAAGAATAATAACTCTAGAATAAGAATTAGAAGCCAGTACAATGAAAAAAAAACTTAAGCGAAGCAGTGTTATCAACGCAAAAATAATATTGTCAATAGAATAATAAAAGAAGTCGTCGCATGACCAATACAAGACTTATTAATCTTAAATTCAGGAAAAAAAACTAAGGTGTTACAGCAAAAATTGCATTTCTAAACCATGAAACTTCCCCTAGGGAAAATTACATCTGAACAATCGCGAACCTATTACATAAAATAAATAGACACTTAAGTCCCTAAGTATAAGCTAGTCAGGCAATAAAGGTCCGAAGAGGAGTGGCTAAAGATTGATCACACATTCTCCCACTGCACCACCTTCATTTCTCGATGTACCCCTCATGAATGAGCACCATCCTCCTACTAAAAATGAGCGGCACACCAGCAGAAAGCGAATGACCGCTTCGCTGGCACACCCACTCCGTCGTATTCCACAACTAAACGGACTCGTGAATCCAGTCCAGTCCTCCTTCACGAGTCATTCAACCGGGTATCTCAATTTCCCCTAGAGCTTAGCAGCTGTGAGTTTGTACCTTTCCTTGCGCCAGCCCTCCCCAGCTTCCAAGCACACGGGTCCAGCTGATGGAAATTCTTCTTCATCATCCTCCATCCCAACCCTACGTTTTCTAATCCCACCGCTCAGTGGCGGATTTAGAAAATAAATTCAGTAGGGGCACACTAATAATAGTTAATAGTATATTAAAATAAATTTTAAAATAAATTTATTAATGAAATTTAAACCTCACTATAAATAACATAATATTGCAATATTTCTTTAATTTTTTTAAAAATATTTTGATAAAGTTTAATAACTCTTTCTTTAATAGTTCAATAAAACATGTTTTTTCCCGATTAATGCAACAAGACAATCGTGGATTGAACCAGGAACATTTCATTCCATTGGTCATGATTAGTGCATTATTAATTAGTATGTAGTCTATAATGTAAATTCCTCCTATTTATAATTTTCTTGCAAATTATCTCGAAATAAATTGATTAAAACAAATAGGGTGCAAACAAACACTTAAAACAAGTAAATTGCTAATAAACTTTGTACAACTAATAAACTTTTTAAAAATTGCTACTGAAAATTTATCTATATACTAAAAATACATATACAATTAATTTTTTAAAAATAATTTTGCAAATAGGACTACTAAGTATTAAGAGTGGGGGGCACGTGCCCCCAGTTCCCTACCCTAGATCCGCCAATACCACTGCTGATCTTTCGCAAAACCCATAAAATACATCAGATAATAAAAACTATGAAAGCATAAAAAACTTAAAAAGATACACACTTACGAAAAACATGAATATTCCTAGCTCCAACAACCGGAGTAAATCTCCTAATATATCCAAACGAAATGGATTATCACATAACCAGTGAGATCGCCAAACCAAACTCAGGATAGCCCTAGTATTCTAAGCCATCAACCCCATAGGAAAATCACTACCTACATACACTCACAACACTCTAATACGCAAACAAAACATACACATCACACACTTAAAACCACTTCTCCAAAACACACAATAACAAAGAAACAACACACAACTACAATTGAAAGAATGCTCAGGATACAACCCCTTTCTATAGGTGTAAGCCAGCCTAGGAAAAAGAAACATCCTTTATTAAAATGCCTTAAAGGTCGCTTCCCCCTGTTTCCTAGAACTGACTAACCACTTATTCAACCTTGGGAAATGGAACGCAGTAATATTTTACACATTCCAACATAAAGAATCTAATAAGACCATACCCACGTGGCACACTTATCCACAACCAACCATAAAACCACTTAGTTCTAAACCCACACAATTCATGTAACCCTAATTTACTCGTCCAACAAGGACAAAGGTCTATTCCACTTTTTCCTTCCACCCCAACTCAAATTCTGTAAACCTTATTAGGAGCTCCCACATTAGACATCCCATCTCCATAGCCCATTCTTTTGCCTTTAATGGATTATTCAAAACCTTAACATAGCCATAAACAACCTCCAAATTCATAATACACACCTTCACAACCTTTTTCAGACCACCTTCGAACATAACATCAGTCGACCCACTATCCTGACTCAAACTTCTGCATCGAACAAAGTTAGATGACCCACAGTCAGTCTCTACAGTTATACGATACTTCTCCACGAACCCCTTATACTCAAAGTCACTCTCTTCTTTCATCACCTTTTCCAAACCTTTTTTTATCAAACCCATACTCACCCACCAAGCACATATACTCCCTGCCCAATGGTACAACCGCTCCATCGACATCTGGAACACCCTATAAATCATCCCACTGTACAAACATTCACCCACATATAAGCTCACACCTAACATGGAATCTTTCCTGAAGAAAATTCCTAACTAAAACACACAAAACCATTAAAACCCATTAATACACTTCTTCCATTAGTAAGTTACTAAACAACTCATTTATCATTTCGCCAAAAATTCATTACATAATAACCTATCAAACTACAAGCTAGCATGCCTTATCATTAGTCGACCTGCCAGCGTTGTTAGTAAAATAGCACGGCGTAACTTTCTTGCCTTTCTTCAACTTGTTAGTATATTCATTAGTCCCCCCTAGTCTGATTCAATCCAGTCGGAGGGTCAACCTCTATGGAACCACTAGTCTTCTTACACTATCAGCAGCCGGATAAAGTTCCAGCTTAAATTTCCCTAGCTCCTTCATCGAAGGCAACAACACCATCTTATCCAGTTTATTGATAAAAAAAGGATGGCCATCATCCTCCACATTTTTTTTTTGCAATATCTTCATCCACTGCATGTTTCTCCCTCTCTAATGTCTCATGTATAGAAACTTCATCCCCTAACCCATCAATATTCACATTAAGATTATTCTCACGAATGCTCACCCGTGGATTACACCACCCCACCTCCGCTATATTTGTATACATATATACAAAGAAACTATAGAACCCATTTTTATTCTCAAGCCTATTAACCAACACAAAAGGATAACTTGGATAAGCAGGTTCATCATTTTGTAGCTCCTCAACCTTAACACATAACGCATTATTAACAACATCCTTCTCTTGACAAAAACTATGTGCCTTAGCCAACTTCATCTCAAGATCCTCACGAGCCTTTACCTTTTGTTCCAGATGAGCTCCTAACGATGTTAACCGCTCAATTAGATCACTAACCTTATCTGCATAGTCAATGACATGTTGAACAACAGAAGTCATAACACCCCAGCTTATTAACCTGAAAACACACCATCGTCAGCATCAGCACCACATGACACAATCACTAGTGCATGAATGCCCATTAATAGCACTGTTGAAACATGTTTTTCAGTTTTGTGCCGAGAACCGTCATCCTTCATATGTTCAAATATCGGATCACGTGGTCAGCATGATGGCAAATCGTTGGACGGCTACAAAATCCCATTAGACGGTAGTTAAGGTTAAACTACCATTTAATGGTATATAAATTACTGCATTTAAAAAGAAATCCACGTCTATTGTATAGAAACATGGGGGTTAATTTCAGTCTCCTATTCAATTTTCCCTATTTCGAACATTATGCCGGACTCGGGTCGCAAAACCAGAAGTTGAAAGACTTGTGTTTATACCATGCATGCAATCATGGGCATGGTTTCCAATGTGTGTGTTTCATTTTCCTAGGTGGAATCTGAAACAAATCCTATTGAAATCATGGCTACCATTCATTGATTATTTCCTTTGGATCGTCATTTTTAACCCAATTTCACAAACAAATCATCCAACTCTGTTCACCCTCATCTTCATCCGAATATTTACACCAAGCAAAGAAGTTATAGAGATACTATTTGAAAGTGTCCTAGATGAGATCATTATTTCTATCCTCGGACGAGTTGCGGAAAGTTCATTGTTTGACCTCCGAAGTGCAAAACTATGGTATGTTTTCATTTGTGTTAATCATAACATTTGTTTGCCCTTCTTGCATGAAATAAAGTTTTGATTGTGGTTCACTTATGTTTTTTTCGTATAATGTAGTTTCCATGGGTTTGATGATTCTTCCAACAAAGACTTGATATATCAACAAGCTTCATTTGAAAATTTTGCGATTGTTAAAGGGCCTTATGTGAACAATCAATTTGCAAACTTTTTGAATGCATGCATTCGGTGTGGAAATCTGAAAGCATTGTACAAGAAGAGAGCGGCGAGTTTGCATGTGTTAAATTTAGTGCAGGAATAAGTTTTGGTCACTTATTCTTTTATTTTTATCCATTTTAAGATTGAATATGTTTGGGGGGGGGGGGGGAAATCCAACTAGTGGTGTTGCATTCTTTGAACAAGTTTCAAGGAATGGGCATCTATGAGCATATTATACGTTGGTGATATTTCAACTCTTTTTGGAAGGAGAATAGAAGCAGTTAGGGTTCTAAAGTTTGATGCTTCTTAAGAATTCAGGAATCAATCCCATGAAGCTCACTAACTGTCGACAATTGTTGCTCAAAATTATGAGGACAAATTGGATTCGAAATCGAATGCTCAAGAATTGTCGTTGTCCAAAATTTTGAACTGCAAATCACATAATCATAAGATTCGGTTGGGATAACGAATATGAGGAAACTGATTGTTCGCCTGTTCCTGCAAAATAGAAATTGCTCCGATGTGTGAGTATTTGAATCTTGACAAGTAGTAGCATCTTTGTAATAGTAACCTCTTTGGAAACAGATGTCTTAATATTAGTTTCTTTCAAATTATATTGTTTTACATAATTGAATTTGGATGCTAATTCAATGATGTGATTGAGTGTGCAAAATTGTCAGTGAGAGTTTCGATATCGAAAAAATAATATTCTAACTCGTTTGATCATGTCCAAAGAATCATCTTAGTTCGAAGCACACATGAATTCCTTTTTCTTAGTGAATTAATCATTCTATTCTGCACAAATTCCAACCCGAAAGGTTGGGTGGGCAAAACAGGAAATTTGGGAAATAAGTTATAATCTGAGGCCTTTGTGGTTTCAGATGTCTATGTTGTTTGATTTTTCAAATTAGTTTTACGAATCAGTCTGCCATAGTTTCAAGCCTGAATCGGTGTGGGATGCGCAGGTAATTTGTAGTGGATTTTAATATGTGCGGCGTTTGGGTTATTTATAGATACCCAATTCCGACTTTGTTAGATTTTTCGAAACCCAATTTTTAGGGGCTCCAAGCACGTTTCCGATATCGAAAGAAACTTTTTCTTTTGATTTTAAAGTAGTGCTTTGTATAGGAATTATTTTTAAAATCTTCCAAGCCAAGGGATAATGAATATTCTGAGTTTTTATAAAATTAATTTGATCCATTAATTTTTTATAAGCAACTCTTTGGTCCCTTTTAAGCAATCCTACTGAAGCGATATCTTCCAAAAAAATTCATATTTTCCCCTAAATTTTAAATGTTTTTTGTCACGCTTTTTAATATTTTAAATGTAGGTAGAATTAGATTTGCTGATCTTCCCTTTGGCTTTTGGGGTTCGACCTAGCAACATATAGTGGTGTGACCATTGACCAAAGTGGAAAATAGTAGCATGGTTTTCAAAATTGCGGGGGAGTTTCAGATCCGACTTATCACTGGCTACTAGTAGCTATTTGTGTATTGAGAAAGAATCCTTTAATTTACTCGATTATTTACATAATTTTCAAAATAATGTGAAGTTAATCCTAACAGCATGCTGACACCTACCTCAAATGTCTGATTCTATGCAGTCATGCTCTTGCCCCTTCGTAGGGGAACTGATAGTTAACTGTACTTTGATTTCTTAGTATCAACTGGAACCTTTGATTTCCACGCCTTACTATCAACAACTCATGCTCTCTTTTATTAGGATCCCAAGAATGTTGAGTACCAAGATTTAGTTGTTATGCATATCAATAATGATGCGATTGGAGTATTCTGTACCTCTTGAACCTAGATTTATTATGCAAAAGTGATAGGCGCCTTCAATTAGTTTTCAACATTTTTGAGGTCCTCTTTCATTAGGATCCAAAGAATGTTGAGTAATGCATTTTTTTTTCTTCAAAATACAATTGTTGTTTTGAGAAACTCGCTAGCATGAAAACAGGAACCACATGTTTAAGAGACTGCACTCTATATGCCCAAGAATGTTGATGTTCTTTGGATCTCAATTAAATCCATGAGATGAAGTAAAGATAATCACATTGGAACCATATGAAATTTTCAATGAGAAAGGGAGAAAAGAATTTGCCGAGATGATTATCCTACATGATTATACTGTTTCATAATTGATCTCTATGGTTTTACGAGGTATACTAAATCCTTCTATCATGATTCAAAGCAGCATGTTTCAATACGACCATCAAAGACATCCGGGAAAAAAAAGTATGAAAAAGAGAATATTAACACAACCTTGACCAAGAACATGAGGCATAGGCACAGGTGTGCCTTGATCTTGGGTATGGAGAGACATCATGTGGATAATTTTTGAGTATTAGTTCAAGAATTAGTTAGATTTACTTGGTTGTGTGTATTATGGGCTGAGTAGGAATTACTCACGGCCAGGGCGGATCTACATGGGGCTGGAGGGGCCTCCAACCCCGACAAGATGAAAATTACGGAGAATTTAGGTAATATTTTTTTAAAATTACGGAGAATTTAGGTAATATTTTTTTTAAAAAAATTATCAGTCCCCTCTGGTAAGGAAAAACGATTTTTTTATTGATAGATCAGCCCCGCCATATATCTATCATGAATCCGTCCATGTTCACGCTGTGTATGTTGTATGATGAGTCAAATTGTGAATGCATGGATGTGTGTGTGTTTTTGTACGAGTTTGTGTGTGTGTGTGTGTTTTTTTGTACGAGTTTGTGTGCATATTTTTTTGTACGAGTTAGTGTGTGTGGTGTAGGGATGATCATGGGTTGGGTCTGGATCGGGTCCAGTAAGACCCAGACCCGACCCTAAGAAAATTTAGTTAGACCATGATCGGACCCGGACCCGGACCCGTAGGGTCTGAAAATTTTAGACCCATACCCAGACCCGGTGGGCCTAAACGGATCTTGGGTCCAAAATGGGTCTAATATTTTATTTTTTTCCCTTCACTAAATAAAATATATTATCTTAAATACAAATAATTGAAATTCAATATGTATTAGAATTATTTTTTCAAGAAAATAATATACAATACATATTATTTGTTGAATTTGAAATAAAAACACAAAGAGAATATGAGAGTAATTTACAAATTATGGTAAAATTATATATAGTTAGAGTTATATGGGTTTACGGGTTTGGGTCTGAGTCTTAGAATTTTATATTCGAACCTGGACCCGAATTTAAAAATCTAGACCCATCGATGGGTATAAATTTTTTGGACTCATACTCGACCTAATTGGTTTAGACCCTGTGGGGTTGGGTCGGATTCTAGACTCACGATCATCCCTAGAGTGGTGCATGAAGTGTGTGAATGAATTAGTGAAAATATGTGCGTTGTATGCAGTGTGCTAGTGTGAAGTGAGTGATTTAAATTAGCTGGTTGTGTATTATTTAGAATATACATACGTATGCAGTTGTGTATAATGAGTGTGTGAACATGGTTAATTATACTCTATATATATATATATATATATATATATATATATATATAT
>JAULKM010099409.1:0-10887 GCA_032355605.1 Rubia tinctorum
CGGAAGCCTTGAACAACACAAAAGAAAAAGAGTCCTCGAGAATGACTATGATGCCTTGCATTCATTGTAAATTTGCGACCCCAATAATAACCACCGACTCCAAGATTTTGAAATCTTAATTACTACCCCTCTTGACAGATCTGTAAGTCAAAGATAGTAGTTTTTAAACAAACAAATTTGGCACGGGAATAAGAGAAAGTGAACAAGAATACCACTAATCATGGAAGCAAAGTCTTCAAGCTTTAGTTTTTAGTTGGAGTTCAATATTTTGTGGTAAACTACAAATACCCCCGGTAATTTGGCCAAAATGTAAGTTAGGTAAATGAGTTAGCAAGTTCCACTCTTTCTTACTCATACATTACAATCATTTATACTTAATTTATACTAGGCAATATTCTCGTTAGATATAAGTGCTAAGTTAATAATGAGGATATACACGAGCTTTCAATGATGATGGTTAAAAAAATGATGATACACGAAGATAGTTCGTATTTGAAATAAGATTTATGAAAGAAGTCGAGCGACATGTAGCAGGCTACTATGTTGAGTTGCACTGCAATAGCGGTGAGAGATTATTGTTGGAGATGCTCTAATTAATCTCCTTAGCAAGTACACCGATGCCATGTTTGACAATCAATGAATAGCTGAAAGATGATTTGTGTTAGTGATTTGATTAGCTGACAGTATCAATTGTCTGTATGAAAGTCATGTCAGCTAAAATTAACTAATAACCAGTAGCAGTTGCTTAATCAAGCATGAGAAAAACTTCACAATTGTTTTGTTTTCTATTCTCACATGCAATCCTGAACTGTACATGCATGCCCTCAACAAAATTTGTAGTTTTGCAGCAGAGAGGAGGCAATGAACAATAAATACAAAGCTGGTCAGAAATGAGGAGCCTTTTTCTCCCACGGAGAAGTAATAAACACATACAGTTTGATCTTCAATTAAATGCTTCTGCGCGCATTAATTAGCGGTGCAGAAGAGACGGGAGACAACCATGTAATGGAGATACCCGTGACTTACATACTTACTGCAACTGCACAATATCCAATCCAGGAAAGGTAAAAACCATCTTTCTTCTTTCCTTCTCTAAATGGCCTTCCAAAAAAGTTACTCCTCCCCTTCCAGCCGAATCTACACGCTCTTGATCAACTTTCTCAAAACACGTTTAGACATAAATTTCAATTAATACATAGGCACTAATATCATCAGGTGAAATGTTGTTAGATTTTTTTGTATCTTGCATTTTCTAATATCAAACTTTTATACACCGCTATTATACGTAACTAAAGTTATCGGGTGTTCAAACATGATTTGAGAAAGTTGGCCAAAAAGATAAAAAAACACAAGGAACATAGGGAGTAAAATATATAATACGGCGATTGTACCTGCAGATGGCTAGAAGATGAGAAGTACTGAAGCTTCAACCGGGAGTAGTGCCAAAATGTGCCGTGAGCTTTCAGTTTTTTGGACCTCTGCAGTCTTCTTGGTGAAGTGTGTAAAGAAAGTTACTGTGAAATGGGAAATTTACATTTACCTCCATCTCAAATAATCAGTTCATACTTGAGTTGAGCTTATAGAAAATTGTTTGCATCTCCCTCTAGCTTTTGAATAACTACACGGTGTTTTTGAAATTTATTTCAATTTATATTTAAGTTATGATGTTTGTTTCGAATTGAAGTAATTTGAATTGAAGTAATTTGAATTTACTTAATAATAATGAGGAACTTTTACACTTCTAATCCTAAATTTAGATTGAAAATGTCAATATAACCCTAAAAAATGAAAGAGTGTCAAAATGACCTTAACTTTATAACAAAATGTGCAGTTATAATCTTTTGTCACTAAAAAATGCAACTTTTCATTCCTTGTGACGTTTTGACTCTCCCGCACACCGGCGCCGGAGTTATTTTCTTGCTTAACACGCCTCGTCTCACCATCTCTGTATCGGTGGGAAGGTTTTTTCAATTTGCGTTTTTTGCTCAAGTGATCTTTCTGTTGTTTTTTCTTAGTTTTGTATGACATCTATTTCAGATCTGAAGAATTTACGGGGTAATAATTTTATGTTTGTTTTCACACTTTGGGGTATATCATATAGTATTACAAAAGACCTATACTGGACTAGAAAAGAAATTCTAATCTAGTTACAATTTACATAATATTACTATTTTAGTACTCCTCCTCAAGTTGGAGCATGGAGATCAGTAATGCCCAACTTGTCAAGCAAAGAATGAAACTGATTTTGCGCAAGAGCCTTCATAACAAATCCTCAGGTTGGTCAGTCGTGCGAATATGATAACAATAGTGATAGACTGTACAAGATCACAAACGAAATGACAATCAACCTCTATATGCTTCGTACGTTCATGGAACATCGGGTTAGATTGATTATAACAAAATAGTTGCATAGGAGTAGATTGCACAATGCCCAAGTCCCTAAGCAAAGACTTAAGCTACAACAACTCACAACAAGCAACAGTCATAGACTCATAGCATGATACTCTGCTTCAGCAAAAGAACGAGAAACTGTAGGTTGTTTCTTGGTCTTCCATGAAACCGGAGAATCACCAATGGTCACAAAGTATCAGAATAATGATCGGCATGTGATAGGACAGGCAGCCGAATCAGAATCACAATAAGCAGTCAACTGTAAGAAACTACGTGAAGAGAGAAATAAACCTTGACCATGATGACTCTTCAGATAATGAAGCACACATATTGCACCTTGCCAGTGAGGAACACATGGAGACTTCATAAACTGCGCAAGCATATGAACAGAATAACTAAGCTCAGGACGTGTAATAGTGTGGTAAATGAGGCAACCCACCAATCGTCGGTACTGCTCATGGTCATCATAAAGAGGTCCTTCAACCTTGGCAAGATCATGTTGTTGCTCCATGGGAAAATCAGTCGGTTTAGAAGCCGACAAACCTGTATCAAATAAAATATCCAAGACATATTTCCTTTGCTAAAGAAATATCTCATCCGGTCTTCTAGCAATCTTTATACCCAAGAAATACTTAAGTGTACCGAGATCCTTCATCAGTTCCTATTTTAGTTTCCCTGAATGCTATCGGTGTTATGAAGGATGTTAATGTTTCTTCTACTGCTATTATTGTTGATAAATCGATTGCTCTTCCAGGCGTGAATGTTTCTTCTACTGCTCCTACCACATCACCAAATTTGTTGGATCCTTTTCTGGTTTCAGTACCTATTACGACCGTGCTTGCAACTCGCAAACTTTTGAGAACTTTCAAACAGGTTCCACGTACCAGTCCTTCATCTTGGCTATTTAATACAACCTCAAAGTGCAGATTTTCCACTGTGGCTAAAGTATCACCCGTTTCTTCACTTAAAGACAAGAAATCTAGGAGGATGAATGTTTCTTGTCTTGATGCTTCTTCTGCTAAGTCCTCCAAGGCAGCGACTGGTGTCGTAAACCAATCCCGCCCATCATTGTGAATCTCTTAAGTTGGAACTACATCGGGTTAGGCCGAGTCCAGGCAGTTCATGAATTACGCACATTGTGCGCTTAAAGTAACCCTATATTATTTTTCTATGTGAAACCAAATATTCTGTGGCATTCATTGATTCTTTAAAGACACAGTTAAATTTCTATGGAGTCGCAGTTGGTTCACAAGGTCAATCTGGTGGGCTTGCTATGTTATGGAACAAACATTTATTGGTGGATTTAAAATCTTACTCTGTTAGACATATTGATGTGCACGCCACTTTCCATGATCAACAGATTCGGGTGATAGGTTTATACGGTGAACCGCAAGTTTCTCATCGACGTGTAGGTTGGGAAAATTTAAAAATAATTAGCTACAGGTGAAAGTATTCCATGGTTATGTTTGTGTGATTTCAATGAGGTTCTCTCTCAAGAAGAATTTCAAGGCAGTGGTCTACGTTCGGATTGGCGAATTTCTTATTTTTGAGATGCTTTGAATCACCGTAGTCTTTTTGATATGACCTATTATGGGAATCTTTATACTTGGCACAGATTAATCAGGGATCCTAATACTCAGTGAGAGAGGTTGGATAGAGCTACTTGCAATCAACAACTATTGGATTCCTTTCCTTGGTCGACGGTTTCATCCACCCCCATAGTATTTTTGGAACACATGAGCATCTTTGTCCAACTACAACACAAAACCTCTAATTCTCATTGTTCAAGATGACGACAACGACCATTTCGATTTGAAGCTTATTGGATCAAATCCTTTTATTGTGCCAAATTGATTAAGGAGAGTTGGAGAAATAGTGGAGAAAATTTTAATGAAAAATTGGAACATTGCTCGATCGATTTACTAAATTGGAGTAGGCAAGCATTTCCAACTATGCATCGCCATTTACAGGAGTTGAAGACAATCATCACACAGCTGGAACATGGAATCATAACAAGTGAATTGCAGCAACAACTTATTTCCTTAAGGCGTGAGTATGAAATGCTTCAGGATGCTGAATATATTAAATGGCATCAAAGGGCTAAACAACATTGGTATTAAGAAGGTGACAGAAATACCTTCTTTTCCCATCGTTATGCTACTCAGAGCCAGCGTACAAATTATATTGCTGGACTTCGTGATGTTACTGGTAATTTGCATGAAACTGAACCTGCTATTCATAGAATAATATTGGATTATTTTGGTGGTCTGTTCCATCTTCGGATCCTTCTACTACTTTGATGT
Organism: Rubia tinctorum; assembly: GCA_032355605.1. NCBI lineage: Eukaryota > Viridiplantae > Streptophyta > Magnoliopsida > Gentianales > Rubiaceae > Rubia > Rubia tinctorum. Next base: position 4,695 of record JAULKM010099409.1, read on the forward strand.
CACAAGTTCTTAGTAGAATTCCTAGCAGGATTTCTTTGGAGGAAAGAAATCACCTTATCCGACCATATACGGAGGAGAAAATTTCTCGTGCGGTAAAGCAGATGCACCCTTTTAAATCACCTAGTTTGAATGGTATGAGTCCCGTGTTTTATCAGAAGTTTTGAAGGATTATTAAGCAAGATGTTACTGGTTTGGTTCTTCACTTCCTTAATACTGGTACTTTTGATCCCTCTATAAATTTTACACATTATACCCAAAGTTGCCCACCCGGATGTACTCACCTAATTTTGCCCAATCAGTCTTTGCAACGTAATTTACAGGACTGTTTCAAAAGTGGTGGAAAATAGAATCCTCATTTTTATTAACATTATCTCTGATTCTCAATCTATTTTTTTCCTGGCCGGTTGAATACTAATAATGTTCTGATAGCACATGAGTTTCATCACACTATGAAGTGTAGAAAGACAAGATTAAAGGGTCATATGAGTGTGAAACTAGATATGAGTGAAGCTTTTGATAGGATTGAATGGTGTTTTGTTTTATTTACTCTATCGTAGTTGGGTTTTCCATCTCAGTTTGTGAAAATTATTGATCGCTGCATCTCTACGGTATATTTTTCTTTCATTCTGAATGGTGAGGAATTGGGTAATTTATAGCCGCAGTGAGGTCTTCAGCAAGGCAATCCTTTATCACCTTATCTATTCATAAATTTTTTTGGAAGTTTTCTCTACAATTCTTATAGATCTTCTGAGGGCTGGTAAGATACATGGATTGGGCACTTCAAGGTATGGGCCAAGAATCTCTCATCTATTTTTTGCTGATGATACTTTGATTTTTGGCGAAGCTACTTTGGAAGAAGCTTCTCATCTTCAATGGGCAATCTCTTTATTTGAAAATATTTCTGGTCAGAGAGTTAATTATGATAAATCAGGAGTTTTATTCAGCCCCAACACTTCACCAGAGTTAAGATGACAGATTTTCGACACTCTCAATATTCCAGAAGTTGCATCGCATGGGAAATATCAGGGCTTACCATCGGAAATTGGTCGAAGCAAAAAGAAGGGTTTTCAAGGGCTGATTGATCGCGTCTGGAATAAAAATTTTGGTTGGTCAATGAGGCATTTATCAAAGGCAAAGAAGGAGGTTTTGATCAAATCGGTTCTTCAAGCTATCCCAAAATATACCATGAGTTGTTTACTTATTCCGGACAACATACTTCATCAAATATGCTCTATGATTACTAGTTTCTAGTGGAGCGATGGTAATGACAAGAAAAAAATTCCTTGAATATCTTGGGCTAAAATTTCAAGATCAAAGTCGAATGGAGGACTCACATTTCGTGATTTGGAGATTTTTAACATTGTACTCTTGAGTAAGAAAGCTTAGCGTATTCTAATGAATCTATCTCCTTTGCTATCTCGCACATATAAAGATAAGTATTTCTCCTCTTCTTTTATTTTACATTCGACCTTGGGTTCTCGACCTTCTTAGGCATGGCGAAGCATTTCTAAAGGCATTCATGCTTTGCGTCTTAGCTGTTAAAAAAATATCACTTCTGGAACTAATACAAGCATTTGTTCTGATCCATGGTTACCTAGAGATGGGAATTATTTTATAAGCCACCCTGACCGTATTCCCAGTTTTCTTGTTCATGTCTCCGACTTAATTAATCCTCACACACGTTGCTGGATTATTTTGATAAGAATGAGGCTTCTATCATCAAGACCATAAATCTTGATTTATGTCAAACATATAATTTTTAGAGATGGCATTTCACTGCTTCAGGAAAATTTACTGTTCGCTCTATGTATTATGTCCTGGTTGAGCAAGCTTCTAATTCTTACACGAAGATGTCGTCACACTCGGATGCTGCATTTTGGAAGAAATTATGGAATCTGAGAGTTCCTAAATGCATTCAACATTCTGCGTGGCGCTTGGCACTAGATTCTTTACCAACTTATGAAAATCTTCGCACCAGATTCATCAACATTACAATGCCGAGTTCTTGTTCACTTTATTGCCAGCTAAAGATTTTTCTACCCATAATTTGTTCTTCTCCTGTGTTTTTGCAAATGGTATTTTCAGTTTTGCGGGATTACAAGGCTAATTGGCGACTTCTCTTTGCAGAAGTGCTAGTCGAACATTTCGAAGATTTATCTCTGCTAATGATTTCGCCCATGCAGAAATCTTTGTCATGTTATGTGTGGCTATTTGGCGGCAATGTAATATGGCTTGATTTCAACAATATTGCAGCCATGCAACATTGGTAGCAGCAAATTCAATCTCCAATTTGGAGCATTTTCATGCATCTAATTTCTGGCTTAAGAGACTCCTAAGAGACCTTCACTGCACAGCTCTTTTACGTCCCAATACTCATGGTCCGAAGGTATTTTTTTTATGCTTCCTTTTCGTTGGTGACGCAAGTGGCTGGTATTGGTATTCTTTTTCTTAATGAGAATGGAAAATTTCTTCAAGCACAGGCTCATCATTGTTCATGTGTGCAATCTCCCCTACAAGCTGAGGTTTTGGCACTAAACGCAGCCATACTTGCTACTGCCCATCTTTGTTTTTCTGAAGCTATAATTGTTGGGGACTCTCTCAATGCTATTAGTATGGTACGAGGTGATGATGAAGTTGATATTCCATTTGATGTGCAACACCTCATTCAAGATATACGTTCTCTCCTTACCACTCATTGACTTTCATTACCTTGTTGGGTGCCTCGACAAGAGAATCATTTAACCCATTGTGTGGCGAGTGTTGCCAAATCCATTTCTAGTTACTCTTTTGTGTGGTATTCACCACCTAACTTCTTGTATTCATTCTACTGACTCTTTTGTGTTGTATTCACCACCTAATTTCTTGTATTCAAACATTTCTGGACGATTTCCAGTTATATGTAATGATAATGCTATGTTGTTTTAAAAAAACTTTTGTCACTATTCCGACATTAGCTCATCAATTTGGGTGTTGATTGGAAATGACAAAAATAACCTTACTCTCATAAGCTGAAAAATCCTTATCTCTTTTCTAATTTTTAAAATCAAGGGGTAAAATTATCATGTCCTTAAATTCCGGTCAAATCTCCCGTTGACAATTGAAGTCAACGACGCCCAAGGTTAGATTGATACATACATCATAAAGTTAGGGTTATTTTAGCATTTTCTCATTTTGTGGGGTTATATTGGCACTTTCATCTTAAACTTAGTGCCATTTTAGCCCTTGACTCTAATAATAAAATTCAGTAAAGTTGATTAAGTTGAATCAAACTATAAATAATTAAACTATAATTAAGTTGAAAAAACATGAATTTAGTTCTTTTGAACTACGTGAACCACGTGAGAATTGCATCTGACTAGAGGTTCCAATTTGGGTAATCGTGTTGAATTTGGGTTCAGGTCAAACAGGTTCGAATTGTAACGTGTCAAAATATATTTGTTGTGCCAGGTCGGGTTGAAATGGGTTTAGATTGAAACGTGTCGAGTGTGTTTGTTAGGTCAAGCGGGTTACTGATGGGTCAATAATGTTCCTCGGGTCAGGTCAGGCTGAGTTACTGTCATATCGGGTTACTGACAAATCTGTAATGTGTCTTGAGTCAGGTCAGGTCAGGTTGGGTTATTTTCAGGTCAGATTATTGTTGTGTAATATTTGTACTCGGTTAAGTTCAGGATGAGTCATGTTACTGTGATTTCAGGTTGAAATGAGTCATTGGGTTGGGTTAGACTAATCAGTGTATTCCCGTGTAACTGACTTTCTACAAACACTCGATTATGTTTATTTTATTTTTTCAAATAATGTTTTAACACCCGACTATAAGTCTACATCCATATTTTATACATAAGTATATTGATTTTAATATAATAAAGGTCAGTTAACTTTCTATGGCACATTTAATTTTCAAATTTACTTAATAAATTTAGTTATAGTCTTCGTTATTGTGTAGACTTTATGCAATCAACTCATACTTAATGTTCAATAAAAATCAATTACCTTTTATTTCCGCACGCAAATCTAATACATAAATGGTTACATTGATATCTAATAACGAAGTGACTTTTTATGAGCACATTTGTCTTAATTAGAGCAAAATATACATAAGGATACATTAAAAGACAGTCTTATATCATATAACCCATAGTTATGCTAAGATTCCATCGACTATGGGGTTATAATTGGGTTTTGGGTTGAGTTCGGTCATGTCGGGTTTGGGTTCAGGTCCAAATTATCAGGTCACAACCGAGTTGTAGGTTGAGTTCGGTTGTGTGGGGATCGAGTTTGGGTCAATATCTCTCAAGTTAGAATAAGATTCAGATTGAGTTCGATCATATTGGTGTGGGTTGTCAGAAATTGACAACTCTACATCTAAGAGCATAATTAGGTCCATACTTTTATTAACTTGAACTAATATAAGTTATTATCAATATTAAATAAAGTGAAAATAGCAATAATTAATTGAAATTAAGTTAATTTCCAATTCAAGTGACGTGAAATATAGTTCGATGGATATGACATCCTACTCTATATGGTAAATACACGATAAAGCCAGCTCTACATCAATTTCTGCCAATGTAAGAAATATGACGTTAAGCAGTTTATACCCCTCTCCACATTGGAAGAAGATTGGATTCCAAAAGTACACACACAAAAAATCAAGCACTTCTTGTGGAGATTTTGTAAAAATAATTTGACAGCAGTGGTAAATTTAATGCAAAAACATGTAAATATGCAACAGCTAAGTCTGCTTGTCTTATCAGCTCTACAGAGGACATATCCATTGAACATCTTTTTCTTTCATTGCCCTTTCACAAGCCAACTCTGGTTCTCAGTGGAATTACATGAAAAAATATCCAAATTGCAACAACCAAATGCGAGCTTATGGGTCCAAAATCTGATCTCGAAATTAGAGCAAAATGATATGGCAATGACAGCTATATTGCTATAAAAAAATCTAACATCACAGGAACTCTCTTCTTCATGAAGATAATCATGAACTCCATCCACAACACAATGTTCTTTATGCTACAAAAGTATTAACGGAGTTGGAGAAGAAGACTACTAGCACTACATCAGGCCAAGGATGACATAATTCAAACACATCTATGTCGGAAAATGGAAATATACTCTTCTTTGGTGGTGTAGTATCCTCAGAGCGTACTTGCTTAATATGGTATATTCGTTCTTCAAATGGAGGACATATTTATGGAAAATCTCATTACATGCCATGCGTACACTTGGTGAAACATGTATAAGCCATTGCACTTGTAACATGTTTGTGGACATCTCTCCGCTGAGGCATTAAAATCAATCACGTGCGTGGGATGCCCAAATTGTAGTAAATGTTGCAAAAACAAAAACACAAAAAAGACCTATCAGACGTTGGTCTAATCATAGAATAAATTACTAGTGTAGTCATTGATCTTCAATATTCATAGTTATTTTGAATAAAGAGACAAGAAAATGTTGTTGCTCACAATTTAGTTCAACAGGCCAAATAATCAGGAGATTTAATTTATCTTACAAGGTGGATCTAACAAGGCTTTGTGTGTAAAATCAGCTGAACAATATAAAACTCGCACAAGTCCCATTTTAATAATAATAAAAAAGAAAGAGAATGACTACACCAATTACTACATATCTAATTATTTTAATTTTCAAAATTAATTTTTATGTATTTATATTTTAAGATATGTTTTAAAATATTTTTAAAATTATGAAAATATCATTTTAATAAATGAAAATAAATATTAAATTAATTTTTTAATTATATTATTTATAAAATGAACTGCCTAATGATTAGACGATATAAAACAAGATTTTGAGAATAAAACCTTATGTACCATTGGAACAAAATCAAATCTTCACTAAATTAAGGCAAAATTATTTTTTTTTTTAAAAACCAATCATTCCAACATGATGGGAAAAACGCTCAACATCAATTACAATGAGTGAAATTGACATCAAACATAACTAACCTCTAGCAATAACTAACATATTGCAAGGATATTTAAATTATATGTCAACTAGACTCATCGCCTGTACTATTACAGATCAGAGATCTATTAAAAACTGTAACATCGCCCTTGGGATATTAATTTGCTTCCTGCGAAAAATATGAACACTTGGCAAAGAGGAGCGTATCACGCATCAATATCACTGCGCCAAACAGGGATCTTCTACAACTGTAACACCACTT
>JAULKM010099410.1:0-10886 GCA_032355605.1 Rubia tinctorum
TTGGTATATGTAGCTAGAGATATTGCCGGTCAAACATGATCATTGAAGACCGTGAAAAAACAAACATGGCAATTCTGGTGGGACGGAGGGAGTACATTTCAAGGGTCACATCATTTTCAAGGGTGTTTTGGAGATTTATACTGACCCATTGAGACATCGACTCCAGTGCAAAAGGAATCACCTTGTTGCACTCACATGGCTAATGTGGATAGCTAGTACTAGTAGCTACTAGCCTACTGCTCCATCTGGCTAAACAAATGTTGAATTTAAAGGTATTTTGTGCTTCTATTTTAAAACCAATTGATACTAAGTGGAGATGATCCAAAACATTATATGTAAGTTATTATCTTTGTAAGAAACTGACGTGGGATACATTTTTCAACAACAATGAACTTCATTTCCTAAGTATATTTTTCAAGATGTTTAACCACAAAAATTTTTAGTTGTGTACTCCCTCCGTTCTTTATAAATGTCATCATAGTTTTAGATGTTTGGATTTAAGTGGAGAAAATGAGTGGATGAAATTGAATGCAAGATATAAAAAGTAGAATGAGCGGATGAAATTGAAAGAATATTACCAAAAATGAAAAATGTATAAATATAAAAGAAACAACCCAAAAGAAAAATGTGTCAATAATAGAGAAATAGAGAGAGAGTATGATAATGGCAAATGAAATTATAATTTTACAAATTATATGTTTTAGAGAATTCAAAAACATCTCACACATTGTCCGTAATTATATGAAATAAAAGTTATCAATTCAAACATGTCATGAAAAATTTACTACGATCAAAAGATGTCATTATTAATTAACCAAATGGAGTACAAAGGTAAAGGGGAAAGAACAAAAATACGCCATTTTTTTGCCTTCAAAACGCACACTTGATTTAGGAATTTAACAAAGATTTGACACAGTTAGAAATGGTAAAATTCGTAAGCATAAATTTGAGAAATAATAAAAATATGCAAGCGTTGAAGTTCAGTAACAAGTTTCAGAATCAATCAAGAAAGAAGATACAAATTTTAAGATATTTTTAAATGAATGATAAATATTTTCAATTTACAATAAGTCTTCAAATATTGTACTCTCTCTAGTCCCAAAATATTGGCATCAAACAATGGACACAAATTTAAAAAAAAAGTAAAATGGGTGGAGAAGATTGTATTGGAAAGGTAAAAAATAAGTTTAGTGGATAGAAATAATCTAGAATTTATCAAAAGAGAAATATGCCAATATAACAAGATTATCCAAAAAAATAAAAGAGTGTCAATAAAAAAAATCGAAGAGAGTAATGACACTATGAATTGCAAGAAAAATAGAAATGGAAAATAATAAAATACTGTCTAGAGGTTTGAAACCACTTCGGATAGCAGAAAGGTTATGTTGCATTTTCTAGTTTATTTTCCTTTTCAAAAATAAATCACAATTTTCATTCGCATACCGTACACCGAATGTGCACTGAAATCACCAAACATTTTCGACGATTGATTTATTCCTCGATTCCTCCTGTAGCAAATGCCCAACATAAAGATTAGCAAAGTGAAAAATTAGGGAAGAAATTGAAAAGATCCAGATAAAAATAAAATGAAGGATGGAAAGTGATCTAAATTTTATTAGAACTAAAAAAAAGCATAATAGGCAAAGTATATGGTATCTCTGGAGTATCATAAGAACACTATTCTCAGGAATATTTTGCGTATTTCTATTGCAAGGAGGTGCATTATCTTATGCGATATCACTAGAGCTGTCAATTCGGTTATTCGAGTCATGTTTGAGTTCGGGTCAAACATGTTCGTGTTGAAACAGATCGGGTTGAAACAGGTCGAAATCTGTTGGTTGGATTGGGTCGGGTCGGGTTGGGTCGGGTCGGGTCGAGTTTGGGTTGGAAAGGGTCGAAGTTTGTTGGTCGCGTTGGGTTGGGTCGGATCAGGTTGGAAAATGTCGAAATTTGTTTGTCGGATTAGGTCGGATCGGAAAGAAATTTAGAATTGTAAAGAAGCTAGCATATGAAAGAAAAAAATTGAAAATGGGTTACAGTATCAGCTACTCTAGAACATGCACTAGCGTTTTCTAACCTATCACAAAAAATATTTATTTAATACTTCTATATTCAGGCAAAAATAACAACAATCATGTATTTTGAAGCAATGGATAGTTGGGTAACACAATTTCGACCCACATTGTAATTTTCCAGTATTGTTTATAACTAATCAGTGTTGACTTTTGAGGTTATTCCGTTCACTCATATATGTCAAAACCGCAAAGTTTTCAAATATTGTGAACTGAATAAATTACTACGTGTAGGTTCAAAATTAGATTGATTATGTCGGTTATTTTCCTAACTGATTATAAATCAAGTTATGTATGATATTTCTCGGGTTGAATCGGTTACAAGTTGATTATGGGTATAGGTTAAATCGAGTTCAAGTTGAAACGTATTCCGATTGAATCATTTTTGGGTTAGAATATGATTTCAAGTTGATTCAATCGTGTCAGGCTAGGGTCCACATTATCATATCAGAATCGGATTTCGAGTTGAGTTTAGGTCGAGTCGGGTTTGGGTTTGGACCTAGATTATCAGGTCAAAATCAGGTTTCGGGTTGAGTTGGGGTCGAGTCAGGTTTGGGTTTAGACCCAGATTATCAGGTCAGAATCGGGTTTCGGGTTGAGTTGGGGTCGAGTCAGGTTTGGGTTTAGACTCAGATTATCAGGTCAGAATTGGGTTTCATGTTGAGTTAGGGTCGAGTCGGCTTTGGGTTCAGACCCAACTCATCAGGTCAGAATCAGATTTTGGGTTGAGTTCGGGTCTAGTCGGGTTCAGGTCAATATTTTGCGGGTTAGAATCAGGTTCGGGTTGAGTTTGGTCGAGTCAGTCCGGGTCGGGTCAAAAATTCAGGTAAAAAATTGATAGCTCTAGATATAACACAGTATCATAATTTGATCGCGATTTTTATGTAAATTTTATGTGCACGAATAATAGTATTGAGGTGCACATTGTACACGTATATATAGAATCTACAACCATGGTATCCATGAGTGTTATAATAATTATAATAATACTCCCTCTGTCCCAGGGAAACCTACAGAGGGAGAAACTACTTCTCAAAAGTTTTAACACCTGAAAAACTATAATGCTCCTATCTTAAACCCACACCTTCTGCCCAGATTTATCTTCCTCTTTTGCCACTCCTCTCCACCTCCACATCTCTCCGCCTCCGTCGCCTCTGCCACCTCCGCCCAGATCTAATTCTTCTTCTGTCGTCCCTCACCACCTCCGCATCTCTCACCTCACCTTCTGCGGTCCTCTTCACCTTCCGCATCCACCTCTCTCTTCACATTCCGCTGCGCCTCTCCACCTTCACCGCCTTGCGCCTCCGTCCCTCTCCACCCAGGTCTGTCTTCCCTTTCACCTCCGCCTCCGACTCCTCGCCTCACTTCGCCTCCGCTTCACTCTGACTCCACCTCTCTCTGCCAAGCCAAGTAGGATGCATTGCGAGCCCCCTCGCCCGCGAAATTAATTGTGGTTCCGGCGAGGGAAAATGTATCAAATGAGGGGGAAGTTATGGTCCAGACAAGATTTGGGGGGGGGGGGGGTGAATACGGTGGCGATAGTGCAGATTTAGGGGGGATGCATTTAGATGGCGACGAGACAAACTTTAGTTGCCGATTTGGGGGTTGAATTTTAGGGTTGAAGGGTTTTGATATAGTTGTGTAAATTTTTAATTCTATAAGGGTAATTATGTCTTAAAAGAAAAGTGTGCAGATTTGTCTGAGACAGTCTAAAAAGGAAAGTGTGCAGATTTCCTTGGGGCGGAGGAAGTAAAAAAGTTATTGTCTCGGTTACTCTATTAATGACATATCATTTTTGGGTGTTAGAATTTAAAATATGCTAAATGAGTGGATAAAATTAAACTGAAAGAAAAAAAGTAAAATGAATAGATAAAATTAAATTGAAAAAATAAGAATAAAAATAGTGGATGTAATAACTTAAATTACTATAAATAGAATGTGTCAATATAAAAAAATATTTCAATAAGAAAGTGTGCCACAGTGAAGAGGATAGATTAAAAAGTGGCCGTGTAAAAAATCGGAGAGAGTATTCTTAATTTGTGTTTTTTAGCTCCACTATTAGATCCTTAACTCTAGAGTTTAGATCCATTAATTAGACTGGATAAACAGGAGTGCTATAGATCATTGGAACATTTAAGATGGTTATTTTTAAAGTTTATTTTTTGACAATGATATTTTTTTATAAAAATCATTGTACTTCTATATTTACTAAAAATGAGATTATCACTTAAAAAGTTTAGAAATAACCCCTACATGAATATATTTTTAGAGATTATCTTTTTACTCAATAATATCAACCCTACATAAATATCATTTGTTATTAATTGTAATTAGTTTAGAAATAAAATTAAAACTAATGTAATGTGGATCATGTAAAGAGTTTTATTTGAAATTTAGTCCATTACTAAAGATTAATTAATAGATTACATTTTTGTGTTAATGATGCAATATTTTTCCGATTTTCTAATATTGACATTTTTTTACTTCACTTTTTTCAAGATACTATTTGATAACAAATTTTAAATCTTGGACAACCGGGGGAAGGAGTACGTAATTAAGAGTATCTACAGTGGTTACTCCTTAATCCCACTTATTTTTAGAGCAAGTTCAATATCTTCTCTATAATTTTCTCTAGAATAGGGAATGAAACACAATATTCCCTATATTTTTTTGACTCAACTCCAACAGTTTCCCTATTTTGCATAATTTGGTATTTATTACACCATAGTTATTTTTCATTTAAATCTAAGAATTCATTTAAAATCACTTCAAAATATATTATAAAAAGTAAGTAACTTTTTTAAAACAATCAATATAAACAAATTTAAAACTAAAATTTTGATATTAATTAGAAACTATATTTTTCGTATTCTTTTTATATGTTCACCCGGTTTGAAATGAAAGGTACTCCTTTTATTCAACTAATATTGACACTTCACTTTTTGATACAATGATTTAGAAGATTTCAATTGAGTGGAGCCAATCGAATGCAAGATTGAAAAAGAAAAATTAGTGGATGAAAATAATTTTAATATTTCTATATTTGAAATGTGCCAAAAAACCAATATAGAAAGTGTGCCAATATTAGATAAACCCTAGAATTTGGCCCTGCGAGAATGATGAAAGGATGATAAATTGATAAAAAATCTTGTGAGAAAGATGAGAGTCGGCCTTTGTTTTACCTTTACCTAATGTCACTCTTATCGGGTTTGTCCCTTATATTATACTCAGTTTTAAAAAAAGATGTCACTCTTGTCGGTGACATTTTAGAATAATGATTACATTGTATTTAGAAATAAAATAGTCTAACAAATTGAAACTAAAATATCGATGTTAATTATAAACTAGTTTTCTTTTCATATTTTTTATATATTCACCCGATTTGAAATAAAAGGTAACAATATCCATTTTTTATATAAATTATAAACCCAAAGAGATTAATTTCAATTTTCTAAACAAATCATTATTGATTTTTAAAAAATATATATAAATAAGCATTCCATATGAGTTTGAGATTGTAGTAGTTTTCTCTAAAGGAAATTGTTGAAAGTCGAAGGTACATTTTAATAGGAACGGAAGAATGAGGGAAATATGAGACTTAAAGTTTTAATAGAAAAATGAATTTGTGTTATGATTTGATGCATTCAATTGGGATTGCATAAAATTTCCATTCCCTATCATCTTTTTTTTTTAAATTTTTTCTACAAATATAGGGAAGAAACTCTTCTCTCTCATCTCAATCCCTATTTTAGGAAATGAGATTGGGAAGCCGTTGGAGATGAAAAACTATATAAAATCCTTATAATCAATGAAAATCCATATTATAGTGAAATTGTTGGACTTGCTCTTAGTAAGGAGCACTCCTTATTTAATGAGGACCATTGTGAAGTTTTAAAAATTACTCCTTAATTATGTAGTTGGTACCTCTTTATTTGTGAACGACCAACCAATCTGACACTTATTTTGTATTTTTTATTAGTTATAATTTAAAATACAAAAAAGTGTTTAAGAAGTGCTTATTTTTAAGAGGTCCATTATTGGTGATTGATTCTTGATTAATTTTTTATTAAAATTCATAATATGACATTTAAAAAATGCTCCTTAAATTAACTACTATTGCGGATGCTCTAAGTATCACTCTTTCTAATTCGTGAGTACCATTAATAGTCTTTTTTAACTTTTGAGTTGCAAGAAGTATGCAAATGACATTCTGGGTTAGGTGTTTTCAAGTTGAAGTGACATTGAAAAATAAAGATCTAACAACCATGACAATTATCCCTTATAGTACTAAACGGTTATATTGAGATACTCTTCTGTCTTCTGATCTTTAAATATTGGGACCGTATTAAATGGAACAATTTTAAAAATATATATAATAAATGAAGGAGATTATATCGAATGATAAAAAAATAAATTGAGTGAACAAAAATAATTTTAATTTTATTCACTCTCTCCCAACTTTATTTGCATTTCTATTTTTTAACACTATTCTCTATCAAATTTTGACCGCATATTTAAATAGATTTATGAACAACAATATTATCGTACTCCCCCGTTTCTCTATTATTGACACCATATGTTTAGCTGATTGGATTTAGGTAAAAAAATGAGTGGACGAAATTGAATGCATAACGTATAATGAGTGGATGAAATTGAAAGAATCTTTCCAAAAATGGAAAGTATGTCATTAAAAAAACATCCGAATAAGGTAAGTGTGTTAATAATAGAGAAACAGAGGGAGTATATGATATTGTTCAATTCGTCGTGACAAGTAGTTTCTAAATATCAACATTATATTTGTCCTTATTTTATATAGATAAAGATATTAATAATTAAATATATTTTTTGAACAGCGTTTTAATGATAACACTGCAAATTTAGCTATTACGGGAGGTAGTACTAACACTGAAAGACGTCAATATTAAAACACCGGAGCTAGCAATGAAACAGTGAGAAGGTAAACAGTGAGAAGGTGAGCTGCAAGTGAGAAGGTGAGGTAATTGGATGAGTTGTATCAATCAATCAATGTTTGCATTATTTTAACTTACTACCATGTACTCGCTATATATATATATATATATATTTTATACTGGCACTCTTTCATTTTTAAAATGATCTTTTTATATTTACATCTTCCTTTTTTAATAAATTTTAAATTATTTTCATTTTAAATTATATTTTTTATCCTTCTAATTCAATCTCCATCGTTCATTTTATTTTTAAAAAAATTTGTATCGTATAAAAGAGGAACAATATTAGATGAGCGGAGATGAAAGGTTGGACGTGTCAAAACAAAAGAGAAGGTATAGTGATGGATCCGGAAACAGTTTAAATAATTGATGGCGAATTGCAGTTTGTTTGAATCGCTAAAACCATCTCAGAATTCGACACAGTATGTAGGCTCCATTCATTTATAATTTTGCTCATTGAAGAATGGTCCTTTTCATCTTTTTCAAGGGAACGCGATCATTCAACAAGTTTCAATTCAAGAAGCAAAGTTACTGAAAAAGCTCACTTGGAGAAGATTAACCAGGGAAAAGTATAATACGTTAGGGTGGCAAATATCATGGTCGCCCATAAAAATGAGTTCAAATGGATTCGTACTTATATTTTTTTAATTACTCATGTTATTCAATATGTATTCTATTTGTTTATTCATTTATCACCTCTAAATATACTTTCTTTCTATTTTCTTAATATTAGTACATCATTTTTCTCGTTGAAAATTTAAAAGATATTAATGGAGTGAATGAAATTGAAATGAACGAATCACATCAATTTACGTTTAACTTTTTTTTTATAAAAAAAAATCAACCATTCAAAGATGTTGGAAAAAATGTCCAACAACGTTTACAATAAGTAACCATTCAAATCAAGACCTCTTAGTGCCTCCTTCTCCAAACAAAACCTCAATGCAACAATTCTCATATCGCCGCGAAAACAAAAATCTTACGCTTGTGGCTCACATCATGGGTCTGATACAACTCCTCCATCCTCCGCGCAGATACTTCAGAGCCGGAGCCGATCCAACAACCATACAAGCTTTTGAGAGTGACATCCCGACGGGAGGTGGCTCATTACTCTAGACGCTGACCATTCAAAGCAAGATAAATCAGGAAAGATGGAAGAGAAGGAAAAGGAGGGCATTTTTGTCTTTTCCTATTTTATCAATTTTTAAATCAAGGGTATAATGGTCATTTTAACAATTTTTGGCTAAATTGGCAGTTAACATTTTGATCATTGAAATCCAGAGTTAAACTGACACTTACATTTTTCACAAGGTTATATTTTACTTACAATAAAAAACTAGGTTAAACACACACGTTTCTCTTTTAAAAATGAGATAAATTTGATTGTTTTGCTGCAATTGGCATAGGAATACACACTAAAGTGTATTTTTGGTAACTAAATGTAATTTGCACTAAAAATTATTACACCCTCTTCTATTATTTAGATATATGTTTATGTGTAATTTCATTGTTTACAAGTGTGAGGATACAATATTGAACCGAAACTAGAAAATGCTACTCATAAAAATTTTCACGATTTTCAAAAAATATGTTTGACCTTAAATATGTTTAACTACGTATAATAACGGCAAATAAAAAGTCGATATTTAAAAACTATTACCTCCGTCCCTTTTTGAACTTTTTTATTACTTTTGACTCAATTTTTTATTTAATCTGACGTGACACCTTTTTGTCACACGGATTTGGTTTAAATTTGAAATTTTAGGTGAATCATGCGAGGCTCAGCTAATGTGATACTTATCATGAGGGTGTTTTAGGTGAATGTTTTATTATCAAAAAAGGAAATTGTAGAATTAGAAAGTTTTTTTTGAGAAGTAGAATTAGGAAGTTTATTGTAGGACAGACTAAAAGGGAAAATAAGAAATTTATTGTGGGACACAGTAAGTACATAGGTCCCGTTCTCTGTAGTTTATCTATATTTCAGTTCAGTTCAGTTCAGTTCATATCAATTCAGTGAAAATTTATTTTGGTGAATTTAAACTTTGTCTAATTATATTATTACTATTTCTCAACACGCAATTTTTATTTAGTTCAATTCAAATAAGTTCAGTTCAAATCAAATCAGATAAGATCATATCAAATCAAATCAGTTCAAATAAACTCTAAAGAACACAACATTATTACGACGAATCCAACAATATCACATACTCCCTCTATTCACTAAGTTTGGAGTTTGCTAATCGAAAAGAGGGTATATTTATGTTTTTTTAAGTCTTTGAGGATATACGTCAAGACAAAGTTTTGGGAAAAATCACCTTTCCATAGATTTATGAAAATACGGGGTTTAATTAGAATAATAAAAGTTGAAAGGTTTTAGTTGCAATGTTAAAATTTTATTATGCAACGTGTAGTAGTTATAAAGTTTATAACCCGATTCATGCAAACCAAAAATTTTATCTTCATTTATTCTAATTTATTCTTTAAATTTGATCTTTCCATAACTTATGGAAATAACTTCTTTCAAACTCATACATCAAAACATGAAAACTACGGAAAACTTTAATACGTTAAAAATCAAAATGTTAACTCATCTCAATTGTTACCCGTAGTGCCGTACATTCAACAGAACTACACTAGTACTCTATAATGGTTTTTTAATCAAAATTATTTGTTTTTTTTATTAACACCCCACTTTTATCATACAGTTTTGTTTTAAAAGGTCATTTTATAATTTAATGGTTTGATTACATTTTTATTAATTGTAACGATTTTTCAATAATTTAATTTGAATTTTTTGAAAATATATTTTGAAAAATAAAAAATTCTCTCATTTTTGTTGTTGTCTTTTATAATTATCCCCTTTATTTTCTTATATTTGACACATATTTAAACTTGCATAAATAATAATCCCGTATCTTGAAAGATGATCTTTCCATAAAGTATTTCCATAACTTATGGAAAGACCAGGGTTTAAACTGCAAATTAAAATAAATTAATATAAAAAATTAGGTTGCATTAATCGGGTCATAAACACATAAATACTACACGTTACAGTAAATTTTTAATATTGCAATGATAACATTCTACTTTTCTATAATTTTATTTCAATCCCGTCTTTCCACATGCTTATGGAAAAACGTTCTTTACCCAAAATTTGACTATAACCATTTAATTATAATTATGTAAATATTGTAATACACATTTAATAGTTTTAAAATGTGCATTCCACATGCATATGCTCCCTCCGTCTTAAAATTGATGACACAATTGCTTTTTTAAAGTCAAATTTGAAAAACTTTGACACTAAATAAAAAATTAATATATATACATAATAAAAATATCATGTGGGATATTGTTAGATTCATCTTAATATCTATTTTCTAAATAATTTTTTATGTTGAATTATTATATGTAGTTTGAGATATTAAGAGTCAAATATAATCATTAAAAACTGTGAAAAATAACTACTCCCTCTGCTCCATCCCAAATTACACACTTACTTTATAACACTATTCTCTATCAAAGTTTGACAGCATATTTGAATAAATTTATGAGAAATAATATTATCGTACGTGATATTGTTGAATTCGTCGTACAAGTAGTTTCTAGAAAATAACTTTTTATTTGTCGTTTTTATACGTAGTTAAACATATTAACGGTTACATATGTTTCTTGAATGATGTGTGATAATTGAGTTATAATTAAGGTGGGACAGAGGGAGAGTGCCAATAATCTTGAATCAGAGGGAGTAATGCACATACCGTCCCCCAACCTCCGGTGACTAAGGGTAAATATACAATCTCGCCCCTGCCCCGCCCCTCCTAACCCAACCCCGCCCCAGTCC
>JAULKM010099411.1:0-10886 GCA_032355605.1 Rubia tinctorum
TCAATTTTATTTTATCTGAGTTTTGACATTTTGAGTCAATCTTTTTATGTCAGATTCAGTTTGATTAGCTTCTATGTCTCCGTAGATTGTTGTATGACACAATTGTATTTATGCTGCTTGATTGAATGTATTGCCTGACAGTTTGGGATTGTATTGTTTTAAAGTTTGGAATTTGATTACCATTGTTTGATGAAATTCAGAATTTCAGATTCTTGACCGCATTGCAGCCTGGGTGATCTGATGTTGTTTCTTTCAACAACTTTAAAGCTTTGATATGAGGGATTACTCTATGGATTGATGCAGCAATGCGTGCTACCTTCTTGCTTGACATTAATTAAGCATCACAAACAATGTTTATAACAGACGATCCAAGAAAGTGACCGATTCTTGTTTCAATGACATGTATTTGATTTGATCCAAGGGATCTGCTGTCGTATGATGGGGAAGTCCCTTGTTTCTGGCCTTCTTCTTCTTGATATTTAGCTAGGGCAAGGAATTCTTCTTAGAGAAGAAATTCCCCAAGGGGAATTGTAATAGGAGAATGTATTACCGGTTGTATTTGTTTTATTAGAGTTTGGTGTGATTAAAAAACAGACGTTTATGTTTGAAGTTAATATGCTGTCTATTTGAATCCAGTTCCACATGTTCGGAGTGAAATGGTGTTTCTTTCTCTAATTGGGAAAGTGGAGTTCAGAATTTAAGGGCAAACTATGTTTCCAATTTAAGGGCCAAAGTTTCTGGATTAGTAGTGTATGCATCTTTTAGATTTTCACTGTAAATGGAAACACAATCATACCATAAAACAATCACTTGGTATTCACAGTTATCCAAGAAACTAAGGATTCAAATGTTGAAACACTTTGTTCATGACTATGCATCTGCTGTCGTAAGGCATTGGGCAGTGAGGACCCCTATTTTATGCTCTGCCATCAACTTAAAAGATTATTCTCAAGTCTTTTGACACTGTCTATTTCATTCGTAGACAATAAGGCAGGGATGAGTTTTGACTTACGTGCTGTCGAAGAGCATCTTCTGGAGAAAAGTTGGACTCGTTCATATATTTAATTGAAGGTGTCAAAGATCTGCGATACTCTGGTTTCTGCATTATTCTTTCGCATTACAGCTCTCAGATTCGGCACTTTTCCATGCCGACAAATCGTGCAGAGTTTGAAAGGAGATGCTGTATTTCATTATTGTGTCAGAAGTTAAAATGTGGCTCTCATGTGTAATTTAAACGGGATTTTATTCTGCCCGATTTGCTTCTGTTCACCCACGCATTAAAAATCATTTAACAACATGTGACCAACTTTAGAAATATGGGAAAATCTCTTCAGTAACCTTCTCCTTCTTGATAAGACTTGTCATAATTGTAATTTTTTGAAAATACAAATTTATCTACTATCAACATTTACTTTAGAATTTAAACCCTACAACCGACGATCAATATTGACTAGTGAGGGTGGCGGGGCTGAGATAGGGTAGATGTGAACTAAAATTCACACCAACTCACTCCTTATGACGGGTATCATTTTCATCCTCATACCCAACACATCCACATCAAAACTAACTCCATATATGCCCTATTCGATCAAATGTAAGACGGACCTTCACCAAAATCCGATCCACTGTCATCCCTAGTTCCACCGCCGCTTGAAACCACAATATTCCCTTCTTATTTCCTCTGTCATACCTAGGAATGAGCATGGATCTAGAACCTAGCCCATACCCACAAGGTATAGGCTTGTTGGATAAGGTATGAGTCCAAAAAATTTAGACCCATTGGATTCGGGTTTGGGCCTAAATTTTAAAAAATGGACCTAGATCCGGGTCTAAAACATTAAGACCCGGATGCGACCCATATAACCCTAACTATAATTTTACATTAATTTTTAAACTACTTTCATATTCTTTCTGTAATTTTATATTTAATTCAACAAAACATATCCATTTTATATTTTTTTTCTTGAAGAATAAATTAAAGCGCATATTGAACTTGAATTATTTATATTTAAGATAATATACACTCCCCTGTCTTAAGTTAAATTGCACAAAATTAAAGATTCGGTCAAACTTAAAAAACTTTGACTACATATTTGAAGAGATATATAAACAATAATATTATTGCGTGAGATACTGTTAGATTCATCGTATCATGTAGTTTCTAAATTATTGACTTTTTATGTGCCGTTAATATAGTAGTTACATATATTTACAGTCAAACGTGTGTGTTGGAGATCGTGAAAAAGACTTCGTGCAATTTAACCTAGAACAAAGGGAGTAGTGTATTCAGTGAAGAAGAAAAATTAGAATGTTAGACCCACTTAGCACCCATTTTGGATCCAACACCCGTTTAGACCCACCGAATTTGGGTATGGGTCTAAAGTTTTCAAACCGTACGTGTACAGATCTAACTAATTTTGTTTAGGGTCAGGTATGGATCTTATAAGACCCGACCCAGATCTGATCTATGATCATTCCTTGTCACACCCTTAGCAACCCGCTCCCACTCTGCTCCAACTTCAAGCCGCTGGGTTTTGATCAATTTTCGACTCCGAGTCCTATAACGACACACGATGATGATCATCTCGCTTTCCTTTTGTTTAATCCAATAAAATTTCCAAGAACTTCTTGTTGATGCTGCTAATTTCACGTCAAAGAAAGATTTTTTTCTTACTTTTGAGGCTTTTTACACGTGTTTTTGGCGCAGATTTAAGTGTTAAATTTCTTAAATGGGCGATTTTCTTTCTTAGTTTTTTCATCTTTTGCTTTTGTTTGTTGTGCTCAATGGATGTGAGCGGGTGGTGGTGGGGGTTGCAGCGACGATGTTGCGATTTGAGGTGGTGCTGAAAATCACCACCACCAAGGGTTTTTTTTGCCCTTAGGACAACAACTTTGACCAATTGTCCCTGGTTGCGCCATGAATTGATATTCACCGTCAATGCATACTTTTTTTAATACAAATGATGGGGAAGAGGAGGAAAGGAAAACAATGTCGTTCGGTCAAAGAAGCAGAGGATTTCTGGTGTTTTTATTATTTGCATGTTCAGTCCCTGAATTTCATTCACTTTTTAAAACTATACCTCGAATCATAAATAATTATATATTAACTCCCAAATTTGAAATATCTTATTTAATAATTTTTACATTACTAATTATATCATGGTCGTACCATGAGACCGCCTCACAAGAGACAAACTCTTTCTTTTTGTACAAGGCTGACTAGGAGCAGGTCTACTCAGCTCTTTAGCATAGAGCCCCAAATTTTGTTGTTACTTTTACTATGTAAGCCTTTTTAAAATAAAATTTACCGTACATTTTATTATATCTATAATTGTGTAAGTGGGTTGTTAGATAATGATAATGTACTGGTAAATTTTATACTATCTATAATTGTGTAAGTGATTTGTTAGATAATGATAATGTACTTGTAAATAGTAGTATGCGTATATTCTACATTATATCCATAGTTAATCTCTAAAATTACAGATAATGAATTAGTAGTTATCTTTTATTTTCAAACATGTAAATTACATGTTAGTTAACAAAATGTCTTTTTTTAAAAAAAACATCCACCATCAGTGGATGGGAGTGATATATTGGGTTCTCCCAACCCATAAATAAAACCAAAAAGACAATACAGAGTTTAGGATATACATAATGGATGATCCTGGGTCTATAGCGCTAATATGAGAGAGCTCTAGTGATCTATTTGGATATGTTTCCAATAATCAATCTCTACCCCTCGTGTTAATCGATCCAAGACAGATATCTAATAAGATCAGAATAGAGTAGGTAAACTGCTATTGGAGGCATCATATGTAATATATAGAAGAGTGTTGCACTATCAATAATAGAAAGATCAGCTAAATATGTCCATGTTGCACCCTAAGAACGACATCCAGAAAATAGGCTTACCATGCCTTCCGCAAAAGTGAAGTAGCAGACCAAGTACTCAGGTGTTGAATGAGGTAGCAGCATGATTATGAAATTCCATTTGAAATTAGTAGCAGTAAAAAACAACATGAACAATTGCAACCATAATAGTAGCATCCAAAAATAGCAATAAGAGCTACAACCAAAATAGTAGAAGCAAAAAAAAACAGCAACAACTGCAAGAATCAGCTACAACACCAGCAATTTGAGTTCCCAACAGTAATCCATAAAAGATGTGAGAACAAAATCCTAAAAAGAGGGAGAGATATTGTGAGGAAGTATGGTGTTCATAGCTGATCAGAAGATATGTGATATCATTTCGAAGAGGGCTTCTATTTCCACCAAGTTACAAGAAGATGATATCATGAAATCCTTATATATCATTTAATCCTCATCCTAAGACTAGGGATATATTTTTTATCCATTAATATGATTCCTTTAAGTTTCCTTTTCAAGTTATGCCATGATAGGTCCTGATTATACAGATTTTGATCTTCCTAAGCTAAGAAATCCGCTGCAAGGTTACCCTATCTCTTAATGAAGATCAAAGTTGCCTTAGATCTTATTAAAATGTCATTTATATTATAACACAAAGAGTAGAGCTTCCATGGAGCTTTTTTTTGGGTTTGTAATGAATTGGATTGCTAGATGACAATATCATTCAATCTGGACTGATTCATTAGCATCTGCAGTTGTGAATAAAGTTGTGTCGTCTGCATACATTGTGTGAGTTGGCTGGCTGATCCTATTTGGGATTTGGTAGGGTCTTATTAGTCCTATATTTACTACATGGTTAATTGTTCTAGAAACAAATTCAGTTAAAATGTTATACAAGAAAGGTGAAATGGGGTCGGCTTGTTTAATCCCTCTTGTTGATCTAAAGAAACCTACAAGGCAGTCATTTATTAAGTTAGAGAACCATGCTGCACTTATGTTTGACATAATTAAATTGACAAAATACCACTGGAGCCAAATTTGAGAAGTATTAAGTTAAGAAAACCCCAAGAAACTGTCAAAGGCTTTTTGCATATCTAACTTAATGATGATATTAGGATCTCTATTATTACTATTAAGAAATCAGCAAAGCTCCTGCATGTATATTATATTATCAGAAATTTCTCTGTCTTTCATGAATTCAAACTGCTCATTTGAGATTATTTTATCCATTTTTGGTTTTATCCTTTCTATCATTATTTTTGAGAAAATTTTGTTAGTAAAATTAGAGAGATTAATTGGTCTATAATCTGAAAAGTTAGAAGGATTCTGCTTCTTAGGAATCAAAGTTATTCTGGTTGAAGCTATGCTCTTAGGGATTCTAGTGCAATTAATGATTTGGTTGCAAGCTCTAAGTAGGTCATTTTTTAAAATTATATTCCAACTATAAGTAAAAAAATACACCATTATAACCATGAGGACCAGGAGCACTACTTCTTCCTAAGCCAAACACTGCATTTTTTAATTCATCTTCAGTTATTTGTTTGATTAAGTCTAAATTATCCTGCTCATTAACAAGTGTGGGAATGTTGTCAAGGATTTTTTTTGCATATTCTCCTGAGATTTCATTATTAGATTCAGTTAGCTAACTTTGAAAGAAATTAACCCCCTCATTTTGAATGGCTTGAGTGTCAGTTATCCAGTTTCCATCTTGGATTTTTATTTTATTAATGTTCAAATTAGATATTCTTTCTGTGCATGTTTTATGGAAGTATGCAGTGTTAGAGTCCCCTTCTTGGAGCCATTTAATCCTAGAATTTTTTTTTCAATATAACTCATGTTCTTTAATTGCCCTAGTTAGAAGTGCTGTTTGTTTTTTAAGCTCAATATATGTGTGCTCATTGGGAGAATTTTGATAGACTTCCTCAGTTAGACTAACCTTATCTTCTGCTTCTTTTAGGTTTTTAAAATTGTCTCCAAATTGAGATTTATTCCATTCTTTGATTTTTATTTTTAGCCTCTTAAGTTTTGAAATTAAAACAGACAATGGAGAGCCAGTTGCTGGTTTTTTCCAATCATTACTTATTACATCTATAAAGTCAGGCCTATTTGTCCACATTTCATGAAATCTAAAAGGTTTAGGTTGGGAGATTTGGTTATTAAGAACTGTTAGAAGCATAGGGGAATGTTCAGAGCCTGCCCTTTTAAAAATCTATATAGAAGATTTGGGGTATAATTTAAGCCAGTCTTGGTTTGCTAAGCCTCTGTCTAGTCTCTTAAAAAGTGGATCTCTGAGTATGTTATTTGACCATATAAATTGTGATCCTACAGTATGAATCTCTGGGAGGTTTAGATCATTAATGAAGTTCCTAAAACCTGATATACTACCCCGTGGTGGTATTTTTCTGGCCTTGTATTCTGTTAGATCTTTGATAGCATTAAAGCCACCTATGTAAATGGTTGGTGCAGCTTGTAGTTTATTTAAAACTGACCATAATATTTTCCTAAGATCTCTAGTATGTTGAGCATAGATAATGGCAGCATTCCAAGTTTCAGTTGTAATACTATCAGAGATGGTACAACATAAAAATTGTTGGTTATGAGTTATGTTAGAAATACTAAGGTTATTATTCCACATTAGCCATATTTTGTTATTATGACATGATTCCAATTTTTGAAGCCTAAGGCCATGCTAAGGTTTTTAAAGTCTGAATTGGGGTGCATTGGTTCAATCAACCCTAGAATGTCTATTTTATGGAATCTGATTAGGTTATTTAATCTGTGTATGGCAGTGTCATATCCTCTTATATTCTAGATCAAAATATTAGCTATATTTTTGTGCCTAATCATTAGAATGCATGCTTCTTAGAGATGACCTTAGGATTATGTTAATCCATGTAAAGTAAATTTTTCTGTCTTTTTTTAGTCTCATTAATCCTATCATTCAAGCCTTCTGTACTAGCATCATGATATAGCAGATCAGTCTCATTGTCATCATCATTACAGTTAAAATCATCATCTGAGTCAATTTGCACATTTTTTATAAGAGAAAGTTTAGAAGGAACCTTTGATTTACCATTACCGTAGAGACTGAATTTTGAGATTGTGTTGTTCTTGAAATTGAATGGCTGGATGGTTTACTTTCCTCTGCATCATGTAATTGCAGAAATTTGTATTTGTTTCCCTGCTTATAAGAGAGTGAATTAGCTGGAAAAATATTGTTTGAAGTAGAGATAAATTGACTAGAGTCTGAGAAATTGTTTTGAATCATGAGATCATCTCTGGCAAATTGGAGACTGGATTTTGTTGACATCAACTGGATCATCCTTTTTTCTTCATCTGAGAGATGAGCTGTGGATGAATCCTTTTGGTGATGATCTTTAGCTGCTTCTTTTGTCACAATGCGAACTTCAGCTTGTACAATATGCTCCTGAGTGTTTGATTGCTCCAAATGGTTATGTTTTTGAGTATTTGAGTTATCCAACTGTCTGTTAGTGTTTGATTGCTCCATTAGGTAAGGAATTTTTGTCAAAGCAGGTTGATTGTACCCATAGCAGCTTCTTTATGTTTTTAATGAACTGAAAGGCCAGAGGTGTGTTCAGCTAATATGCTATCAGTTTGTACCCTCCTCCATTCCATTCCAGGTGTGGGAGCAGCATAAATTATACACAGCTTTATCTCTGATATTGCTTTTGATCCTCATTGTTGCCTTTCTGCATTGTCCAACATAATGACCTATCAAAGAGCATTTAGTGTAGTACTGTGGTTTCCATTCATGCTCAACCTTACACCATTTACTGTCTATTTCAGAGCCCAGTATAATCCTAAATGGATGATTTTGAGGTAAGTCTATCTGAACACAAAATCGAATTACAGAGGGCCTTGAAAACTCCTTAGTTGGTTTATCCTCCCTCATAGGTTGTCTGAATTGCTCCATTAAGATTATAGTAGCTTCCTTAGTGAAGTAATATGCAGTAGGGTTGTGAATTGATATCCAAACAGGAGCAAACGGGGCATCTCTAACAGGGGAAAAAATCTGGAGTCCATTTTCGGAATCTAACAAGTGAGTCATGGATCCTAAGTTTTCCTCTTATCCAACAGAGATTAAAATCCTCATCAATTACAAACCTAATTAGGATATGCCTATTATCCAACTGATCTAATCTCACTTCTCTTTTGAAACCCAGATTATAGAAAGATTTACAAATGATATCCATACCCGCCCTGCCGATTCCGAATTTTCCAATTAGGCATAGCTTCAGCGGTTCCAACAGTCTCTGGACATCATGGTCTGAGAAGAGGCAAGTCTTTCCGTCTTCATAAGAAGTTCTCGGAACTGGAATTGAGATTGGCTTAGAGGTTGGGAGGCTGGATAGGAGGTCTGGATTGGATAATAGAGGCATAGGTTGGTGGCGGGCAACCTCCGTGCGGAGGAGCCACCATAAGGTTCTGGTAGTTTGTGGGATTCCGACGGGATTGTAACCGTTGTGAACGGTAACGGCTATGAAGGAGACGGTTTTGTTCAGTTAGAATTTCCAAATTGTAGAGAGAAGCGGGAGAAAGAGATTGTAGAGAGAGAATCAGACTTGTTCTAAAATCATGCTATACACGGAATGATCAAGATATTACCCAACAAAATGTCAGTAACATTGTATTCTAGAGTACTAGCTTCCCCTATTTGAGGCCCCAAAATATTTTTTTAATATTACTATGCAAATTATAATTCAGATAAACTTTATATCCAAATTATATTGTACTCAAAGAATACATACAAATTACGCCACACAGGTACAAAATTATGCATAGTTACTACTCCCTCCGTCCCGGAATAACTGACACACTTTTTTTTATTTTTGTCGGTCCTACATGAAATGACACACTTTAATTCTTACCTAAAATGTTAAAGAATATGTTGTAAAATTCATGCAATATCTTTTTTTTTAACTATAACAACTTTTTAACTGGGCCCATCGTTTTTCCAAAATATCCCTATCTTTTCACAATTATTCTCTGTCACATCAACTTGCATAAAATACCGATGCAAACGTGTATGTGCCAATTATTCCGGGATGGAGAGAGTATATAGTTATAAATTCCACAAAATGTGGGATATAAATTTAAAATATAAATATGAATGAGATTAATAGTTAGGAACTTTTTTTACTTAGCACGGAGCCTCTTTTTTGCCATGTTACTATATAGTTATCGCATTGTTGGCAATGGCATTATAACTGATCCTACAAAAACTCCATGACAGTTATACTTGTTAGAGTATCCCCATAATGAAAGTGGAGATGTTAGAGTCTCACATAGAAGTTTGGTGGGTTACTCCTCCTATTACCAATTGATTTTGGCATCCTCATTGGGTTTATGTGTTGAGCCTTCTGCACGTCCCTTTTTCCTATATGGACTTGTGTATGATTTCTACATGGTATTGGAACTAGTTCTATCTAGGTGGTTGAAGGGGGGCCATCTTGGTTTGGTTGTTTGATTGATTATTTAGTTTTGTTTGTGTTTGTTTGGTTTGTTCAAGTGCAAAGACTCGAGGCCAGCTGGTTGCACTTGTGGGGGCGTGTTAGAGTATCCCACATTGAAAGTGGAGATGCTAAATGTCTCACATATAATTTTGGTGGATTACTTTTCCTATTATCAATTGGTTTTAGGATGGATACTCATCGTACTTATGTATTGGGCCTTTTGCATATCTCTTTTCCCCTATTTAGCCTTGTCTCTGATTTCTATAGTACTCTCTGTATGTGAATATAAAAGTCTCTCTTCAATATCTGGTAAATGAGACTATCGTGTTTAATTGTTTTACAAAAGGGAAGATAATAAGACTGGAGATTATCTGGCAAAAAAAGCAATAACTAATGAAATCATAACCTGTAGTTGAGATAATATAGATTGCAAACTTAAAAGGGATCCTAATCTTAGATAGAAGTATAATTCCTGAATTAAGAATGAGGCCTCCTTGAACTATTGAATGGTGATTTATTTATTTTTGATACATTTTAGGAGATCAATTCGGACATTGAGTACTAAATAACTTGACCAGCAAGCTGCCTAATGAAGTCATGCTACTGGATACGACTATCATCTATTCTTGACTATTGCCGCCATGAAGGGTTACTGATACCGCAATTTTTGACTATTGCCGCTATGAAGGCCTGTTGCCACAACAATTTTTTTTTATAACTGCTCCTGGAAATTGTACTCTTGTTCATGGTATTTTGAATTACAGTTTCAGACAGGAACACGGCTGCGACGAAGACCAGATGTAACTATACTTCTTTTTTCATCTAATTTTTTCCTCTGTAAATTCATTAGTCTTCTTTCATATAATAGAGGTTTTGGTTTCAATGATGGAGTCCGTCTCTTGAAAGACGGTCTTTCCATAAGTCATGGAAAAATCAATGTTTAAAGTGTAAATTAGAAAATATTAAAATAAAATTTTTTGGTTGTATGAACCGGGTTATAAAATTTATATCTACTACATGTTGCATAATAAAACTTTAATATTGCAACAAAGATCTTTTACCTTTTATTTATTATAATTAAACCCCGTTTTTTTACCAAAACTTTGCCTCAATGATATATGACATGCATTGTGCTAACAAGGGAGTGGTTGTAAATGAAATGACACATTTTAAAGAAAGAAGAAGATATGATAGGATCTCCTTTTATATAGATAGTGGATTGATATATCACGCCCTGTATTTTACTTAATTACGCAATGTATATTGTACTAATTAAATACCCTGTATATTCTGAATATTTTTAAATCAATATTAGAATTGAATAGTTATTAATGTTTAATTGTGTTTAATGGTAAACAATTATACTTAAAATGATGTTTAGTGATAAAGTTTAAGAATGTGGTAGCGGAACCCTAGTGGAAAATGTGAGAGGTGACCGGAGATAGCCACCGAAAAAGTCACCGGAAAAGTGGCAGCGGGCGGGCGGGCGGCAGCCGGTGGTGGCCGCCGATGGCAGCGGCCGGCCGCCCGTTCTGCCTCACG
>JAULKM010099412.1:0-10886 GCA_032355605.1 Rubia tinctorum
TGAGTGGTGCGAGATTCTCAAATAAATAAAGATCCGATTTTCCACAATCCAGAGTCTTCGCAAGGAGATTCATATCAGATAGGATGAATCATGTTTTGAGCTTTAATCATGAGGACAATGTTGATGATACCTATGCTATGAGCAAGTTTAGTGATGACATTTCAATTGTGGATTGTTTTTCTATGCTCACTAAATTGTAGCAGTCTATGGAGAGTGATGAGGGCTTAAAACCCCCTCAAATACCTCCTAAACCCAAGGAGTTAGCTAAGGGGTCGACATTGGCTAAAGTACATGATTTTAATTGTGATGAGGTGTTGCCCAAGAAAGAGACCTTGCATGTTCTATCTTTGTTGAATGAAAATTTTGATGATGCATATGTTGTGAAGCATGATTTTGATGTTCGTTGTGAAATTAAGACTATTTTACCTCTAATTGCGAACAATAACGTGCAACAGAGAAAGAAGCGGGTTAAGGAATTAAAACCTCCTAAATCCCTTCCTACTCCCCAAATCCACAAGAATGTGTCTACCATCGTGAAGTATGAATGTTTTTAGTATGTGTCTCCCAAGGTGAAGGGTAATCCCAAGGTAATATGGAGACCCATTCATAGGAACATGTTTGTGGGTGGTGTCAAGGACGGTAATTCCGGTGACTCATCAATCCATTTTTGTTAAATCTTGAAAATGCATAAATAATAAGTCA
Source organism: Rubia tinctorum (assembly GCA_032355605.1). Classification (NCBI taxonomy): domain Eukaryota; kingdom Viridiplantae; phylum Streptophyta; class Magnoliopsida; order Gentianales; family Rubiaceae; genus Rubia; species Rubia tinctorum. Next base: position 703 of record JAULKM010099412.1, read on the forward strand.
TGATGACGATAATAAAGAAACGCTGCTTTTATTTTTTTTTGGATTTTGAAGGGTTTTCATATTTTTGGAATGTGTTAGATTTTTGGTAGTGTTTTTAGGGGATATTAGTCATTATATTTTTGGCTAAAACAGTACTATACTCGGTTTTCATGTTTTTGGTGCAGGAATTTTTTTTAACGAAGTTTAAAGGAGCCAAGTTTGGCATTAACCGTGCCAACCTTATGCCAAGGAAACTGGCACTAGGTCATTTTTAAAGCACGACCCGTGCCAAAGTAAGCTAGGCCGGTACGAGGCAAAATGCTCAGCAAGAGGCATCATTGAAGCACCAGTGGCTTGGGATTATAGCTCGTGCCACCTAATTTGACCAATAAAATTCCAAGGTTACTCTATAAGAAGCTTCATTCCTCACCCTTGTTCTTTATCCATTTCTTCTTCAAACCCAGAAAAACCGAAGCCCTTTCTTCTTTCCAATCGAATTTCCTTCATAACTTCCGCAATTCTTGGCCAAATCACTCCAAATTTATCCCAAAACCTTTGTTTCTTCAATACCTACAAATAAATTGCCTATTTCATTCAAAAACATCATAAAATTTTCCAAATTTTTGAAAAATCAGTTTGGCTTTTTTTTTTTCATTTTCTCCCAGATTTAAAGTTTCAATCTGTTCCGACTGTCCAGGATTGCTGAAATCTACTCTAGGAGGAGTCCCACACAATCCAAAAGTATAAATCTACAAAATTTCATCACTATTATTCCTTAGAGGTACTCGACAAAACATGTTTTTGAAGGAGTTTGGAATTTTGATTTTGATTTTTTGGATATTTGCATATTTAGGACATATTGGATGGGGGCTTATTTGTGATTATACATTTTTGTGGGAGTTTGATTTTGGGTTGGTAGTTGAGTATTGTTGGACTTTTATTTTGTACTTGTTAGTGCTGTCTATTTTTCCGTGTTGTCAATATTCCACGTAGACAGAGAGCCGAACCGAGTGGGCCATTTATGGGTTAACCACGCTTCTTCCTGAGCATCAGGAGTGATGAGGCCATATTGTGGGATGCCCCATCCTTGAGACCAAGTTTTTATATGAGCCGACATTAAAGGAACTCAAATTCTGCAAACCGACCTGAGGGCTCCTAGGAAGGACTAGCTAAAACCTTCAGGATGCAGGATTTTATCATACAGCTTGATCAAGGTGCACATGTAGCAGTGGGAGGCCCCCTGTTATGAGCAGGATGATGAGCCAGGTGATTAGGATGACCAGGTTCAATGGATGAGGATCATATCTCCGCACAGCCAGCACGGTCTGCCCTTAATGAGCCCCATCAGTTTAATCCACCACCCCAGTTTGTGCCACTAGTTGTTGAGCCTTAGTTTTTTCCACCACTGATGTTTGTGTAACCGCCTCTCATTGAGCATCAGTTCGTGCTGCCACCACCTTACCAGGGTCCGATCAATATTCAGGAGGGGCCCCATCAGTTCATCGGGCATAGTTCACACATGCATAACTACTTCTCCCATGAGGACTGTTTTGTAGAGTCAAGCAAGTATAACAGCTATGGGCTACCTCCTGGTTCAGAGAAACACCGATGTAGAATCTTCATTCCATCCCAGCATGAGGCTCATTCTTGGCAGCACCAGTCATTCAGCCCATTCTGGGAGCACGGTTCTCAGGGTTTCCAAGTCTGCATCATCCTACGATATATGGTACATGTCACCAAGACGTGAGCTAGAGTGGATACAGGCTTTGGGATACTCTATTTTTTGGGATGAAGCAGGATGTGACTTAGCTTGGTGCTCAGTTAGACTACCGTTAGGGAGAAACCATGTACAGACTTGACAGGGTGAATGATCAGCTGCAGTACTTGACGATGGATATTGGTTTGTTACATCATGACTTAAGAGAGATCATAGTTAGGCTGAGAACACCAGGGATTTGAGACAGGATACATCAGCAAGAGCCGCATGAGCAGGGGCATGGAGCCAGAAGTGGCGGACGACGTTGGGGATCCTTCGGTGTTCCCAACCTTTCTTTTAACCATGGGCACATGCATTGGGGACAATGCATGAAGTAACTGTGGGGGAGGGTTGGAACAACTTCATGGTGGTATCTCATTTGTTTTTCCCGCTTATCAATTTCTACTTTAATTTGAATAATTGTGATGATGACTATTTTCCCTTTCCTTTGCTTTTCCCCTCACTTGGTTTTTCAAAACTTTAGTTTTTGGTTTGTTTTTGGTGTGAGGGCACCATTTATAGTTTTTTGGGGATGTTTTGGAGAACTTTTGGGTGTCATTTTTTTTCTTTGATCATGTTCATGTAGTATGATGCCCACCTTTGGGGCATTTTGTGCTATACAAAAAAATGAAAAATCTGAATAAAATGAAATAATATACCCGGCTAAGTCAAATACCTAAAAGGGAGACTTAGGAAAAAATGGGAAAGGCACCTCCTTCCCATTTTGAAACTTAATTGAGCCCACATTTCTTAGGTCTATCTCGGATTGGGAAGGTAACTTGTTAGAGTCTCTTGCTTCTAACCGTGGTGGAAAATTCCCCACTTGAACCTCGAGGTTCTTGATGCTTGAAAAAACCCTTGTACCTAGCACTTCGATGTCCCACCTAGTTCGTTTGGTGAAGATCACATTTCTCTTGGTGACTTGAGAAATACTGTCCATCAATTATTTGCACTCCGACTTATAGATGCCTTCACAACTGTTTGGACTTCCATTGCCTCTCAGGTAGGATTGTGGTGGAGCACCTCTCCGGTTGTACCCTTGTTTTCCACCCCTATAGACATTTCCTTGCTCTTGTTGTTCTTCACGCCAACGGAAATTAGGGTGGTCACAGTAGCGGGGGTTAAAGGTGCTGGCGTATGGGTCCTGGTTTTGGTTGTCTTCTCCTTGGTTTCCTCAGACCCTTATTGTTTTTCCCTTTCGAATTGCCGATTACTTCCTTAGTACTCCAATGCCTTAACTTCTTCAAATTCATTCGCCACTTGAGGTCACATATCTGTTGGGTGGTCTAGACTACATACTCCACACACCTTGGCTTGATGAACTCTCCCATTCATGAATTCCTTTTTCATGGAAGCAAGAGCTTGGACTTTCTCCTCCAATTTTGGGGAATGAGTTGGCTCATCCATCACCTTCATATTTGACCAGTTTTGAAGCTTCCGTGTCCCACTAGCCATCTCTTTGAAGAGTGCCATTGCATCCTTCAAACTCTTGTTGGTGATTGACACGTTGTATGTGGCACTGACCATCCTCATGTCATCATCATAGGGATCTTGAAAGAAGTAATTAACCAAGTACCCGTCCTTGAATGGATGGTAGGGACAACTCATTGTCTTAGTGTCTCGTTGGGAAACTGGGAGATGTTGGACCACTGCTTCTTAAGGCTCGTGGATTTAGAGGTGGGGAAGAACTTTTTGAAGAATCTCCTCTTCATGTACATCCACGATGTGATGCACCCCGATGAAAATTGGTACAAAATATCATTCATTGTGTCTCAGAGTGAGAATGAGAGGAATATCAAATTTTAGTTCTCTTTGGAGATGCCTGACGATTTCATGTTAGTGCATACAAGGTGGACAAGTGCTTGTCCAGATCCTTATCAGCCATACCGTGGAATGTTGTTAAGAATTGGATCATGCCACTTTAAGCTCACAAGTGATGTTCCGTCAATGGCGGGAAGATGATGCATATGGGCTGATTCTCCAAGTTAGGAGCCATAAACTCCCTAAGCATTGTGTTATCTTCCACCATCTGATTCACAGTCTCAACCTCTTCAACAATTGGCTCCCGTGGAACTTCTTTGTTCACCCTTTTCCTTCTACTTCTTCATCTACTTGTGTGGTTAGGTAAGTAGTTTAATGTTCCTAATTTCGTGGTATGCATTTGTACCATAAACAAGAAACGATACAATACTCTTCCTCAAACAACACTAGCACACAAGATTAGTATAATCAAAGAAAAGCTAAAAAATGAAGCGCTACACAAAAACCAACTACAACTAAAATAAAATTAAATAAAATACATGCCAGTCTACCAACTAGTTATGCTTGCTAACAAAAAGATAAATCTAGTATCCACGGCAGTGGTGCCAAAACTTTACTCGCACCTGAAAGGTCGTTCACCTGTAGGATGCAAGAATCAAAGATAAAATTTATAGTGTTGCTTCGATACTCACTTCTAATTATAATGACATAGATAGTGGTAAGTCCAGATGTCGTCCACATTTATATATATTAGTATCTAAGAGTTAGCCAAACACAACCCACAATTAGGCGTCACCTTAATCGTATGTCAGGAACAACTAGTACTAACAAACAAGGGGGGTTGTGTAATTAACAACTAAGGGAATATTAGTAAAGATAAGTAAACTATTGATTACCTATACTTGGGGTATTTGTGTAACATTGCTAATAAATGGATTTGATCCTAGATTATATTCACATAGGTACCTATAAACCTAACTTTCATGTTACGTCACATAATGCGGAGATGGTCGTCACTATCCGTTACAAAGTGGGTTGTCCACCTTCAAACCATCTTACCCCCTCCGTAATTAGGTATGTGCTTTGATGTTTTAATACCAAATTTCTTCCCTGTAATCTCACTCCCGGTGCTAACGAGTCTCCGCTTAAAGGTCTTAAGCCTTGCGTAGGTCGTAACTGTTAGATGTAGGAGTAAGTCTGTTGTATCATCGGGATCTCCACTATAGATACCTATCCGAGACATGGAAACAAAAAAGGAATCATTGTATTTTGATGACTCTAAGGTCACTATGACCCTAATCGCTACAAACTATGAACATTTAATTATAATGGTAAGCCAGGGTTTCTCCCATTAGGAATTTCTGTACAGCAACCCTCAATCCATTGCTCTTTACATGTAATTCCTCACACGACTAGCCAATTACATTAAAGTTCAACTAATCACCTTGGTACTCAGATGATAGATTTAATGTACACATCTCCCAGGTACTCTCAAGACTACAATGGAACCTCTAATCTAATACTCCCAAATTAGCATTCCAGCCTAGCACAATATTATTCAATGAATGAAATAATGTGTGCAAAAAATATCATGAAATAAATCATACAAGAATGTAATCCACTAATCATACACAAATATTCATAATATAGAAAATTAGGGAAATTAATTTATTAGCAATGTTACGCAAATACCCCAAGTATAGTTAATCAATAGTTTACTTATCTTTACTAATATGCCCTTAGTTTTTAATTACAAAACCCCCTTGTTTGTTAGCACTAGTTATTCCTAACATACGATTAGGGTGATGCCTGATTGTGGGTTGTGTTTGGCTAACTATTAGATACTAGTATATATATGGACGACATCTAGACTTACCACTAACTATGTCATTATAATTAGAAGTGAGTACCGGAGCAACACTATAATTTTATCTTTAATTCTTGCATCCTACAGGTGAACGACCTTTCGGGGGGAGTAAAGTTTTGGGACCACTGTCGGGGATACTAGATTTATCTTTTTGTTAGCAAACATAACTAGTTGGTAGACTAGCATGTATTTTATTTTATTTTATTTTAGTTGTAGTTGGTTTTTGTGTAGCGCTTCATTTTTAGATTTTCTTTGATTATACTAATCTTGTGTGCTAGTGTTGTTTGAGGAAGAATATTGTATCGTTTCTTGTTTATGGTACAAATGAATACCACAAAATTAGGGACTTTACACTACGTACCTAACCACACAAGTAGACGAAGAAGTAGAAGGAGAAAGGTGAACAAAGAAGTTCCACGGGAGCCAATTGTTGAAGAGGTTGAGACTGTGAAAGATAACACAATGCTTAGGGAGTTTATGGCTCCTAACATGGAGAAACAGGCCCTATGCATCATTTTCCCGCCATTGATGGAATCCAATGCTTAACAACATTCCACAGTTTGGCTGATAAGGATCTGAACAAGCACTTTTTAGATTTCCACCTTGTATGCACTAACATGAAGCCGCCAGGCGTCTCCAAAGAGAACTAAAAATTGATATTCCTCCCATTCTAACTCTGAGACACAGCTAATGATATGTTGTATCAATTTTTGTCGGGGTGTATCACATCGTGGATGGACATGAAGAGGAGATTCCTCAAAAAGTTCTTCCCGACCTCCAAATCTGCAAGCCTTAAGAAGCAGCTGTCCAACATCTCCCAGTTTCCCAACGAGACTTTAAGACAACGAGTTGTCCCTACCATCCATTCAAGGATGTGAACTTGGTTTATTACTTCTTTGAAGAACTATATGATAATGACATGAGGATGGTCAACGTCGTATACAACGTGTCAATCACTAGCAAGAGTTTGAAGGACGCAATGACACTCTTCAAAGAGATAGCTAGTGGGACACAGAAGCTTTAAAACTGGTCAAGGATGAAGTTGATGGATGAGCCAACTCATTCCCTGAAATTGGAGGAGCAAGTCCAAGCTCTTGCTTCCATGAAAAAGGAATTCATGAAGGGGAGAGTTCATCAAGCCAAGGTGTGTGGAGTATGTAGCCTAAACCACCCAACAGACATGTGACCTCAAGTGGCGAATGAATTTGAAGAAGTTAAGGCATTGGAGTACTAAGGAAGTAATCGGCAATTCGAAATGGTCCGAGGAAACCAAGGAGAAGACAACCAAAACCAGGACCTCTACGCCAGCACCTTTAATCCCCGCTACTGTGATAACCCTAATTTCCATTGGCGTGAAGAGAAACAAGAGCAAGGAACTGTCTATAGGGGTGGAAAAAAGGGTACAACTGGAGAGGTGCTCTACCACAATCCTACCTAAGAGGCAATGGGACTCCATACAGATGTGAAGGCAAATATAAGTCGTAGCGCAAAGAATTGATGGACGGTATTGCTCAAGTCACCAAAAGAAATGTGATCTTCATCAAACGAACTAGGTGGGACATCAAAGAGCTAGGTACAAGGGTTTTTTCAAGCAACAAGAACTTTGAGGCTCAAGTGGGGAAATTTTCCACCTCGGTTAGCCGGTTAGAAGCAAGAGACTCCAACAAGTTACCTTCCCAATCCGAGATAGACTTGAGAAATGTGGGAGCAATTAAGTTGCAAAATGGGAAGGAGGTGCCTTTCCCATTTTTTCCTAAGTCACCCTTTTAGGTATTCGACTTAGCTGGGTATATTTTTTCATTTTTTTTCCAGATTTTTCATTTTTTTGTATAACACAAAATACCCCATAGGTGGGCATCGTACTACATGAACATGATCAAAGAAAAACAAATGACACCACCAAAAGTTCTCCAAAACAACACCAAAAAATATAAATGGTGCCCTCACACCAAAAACAAACCAACAACTAAAGTTTTGAAAAACAAAGTGAGGGAAAAAGCAAAGGAAAGGGAAATAGTCATCATCACAAATATACAAATTAAAGCATAAATTGATAATCGGGAAAAACAAATGAGATACCACCATGAAGGTGTTCCAACCCTCCCCCACAGTTAGTTCATGCAATGTTCTCAATGCATGTGCCCATGGTGAAAAGAAAGGTTGGGAACACCGAAGGCTCCCCAATGTCGTCCGCCACTTCTGGCTCCATTGCCCTGCCCATGCGGCTCTTGGTGATGGTTCTTGTCTCAAATCCCTGTTGTTCTCAGCCTATCTGTGATCTCTCTCAAGTCATGGTGTAGCAAACCCATATCCATACTCAAGTACCGCAGTTGATCGTCCACCCTGTCAAATCTGTACGTGGTTTCTCCCTAATAGTAGTCCAACTGAGCACCAAGCTAAGTCACATCCTGCTTCATCCCAAAAAATAAAATCTCCCAAAGCCTGTATCCACTCTAGCTCATGTCTTGATGACGTGTACTATATATCGTAGGATGATGCAGACTTGGAAACCCTAAGAACCGTGCTTCCAGAATGGGCTGAATGACTGGTGCTGCCAATAATGATACTCATGCTGTGATGGAATAGAGATTCTATGCCGGTGTTGCTCAGATCCAGGAGGTAGCCCATAGCTGCTATACTTGCTTGACTCTACAAAACAGTCCTCAAGGGGGAACTAGTTACGCTGTGTGAACTATGCCCGATGGACTGATAGGGCCCCTCCTGAATATTGATCGGCACCTGGTAAGGTGGTGGCAGCACGAACTGATGCTCAATGGGAGGCGGTTGCACAAACATCAGCAGTGGCAAAAACTAAGGCTCAACAACTAGTGACACAAATTGGGGTGATGGATGAAACTGTTGGGGCTCAATAGGGGGAGACTGTGCTAGATGTGCGGAGAAATGATCCTCATCCCTTGAAACCTGGTCATCCTAATCACCCAGCTCATCATCCTGCTCATAACAGGGGCCTCCCACTGCTACCTATGCACCTTGATCGAGTTGTATGATAAGATCATGCATCCTGAAGGATTTAGCTAGTCCTTCCTAGGAGCACTCAGGTCGGTTTGCAGAGTTTGAGTTCCTTTAATGTTGGCTCATATACAAACTTGGTCTCGAGGATGGGGCATCCCACAATACGGCCTTATCACTCCTGATGCTCTGGAAGAAGTGCGGTTAACCCATAAATGGCACAAATCACTAATAATGCACAAATATTGCTAACAATGGTTAGCACAACTAGTTCAACCTTACACGGGCATTGTTTGAGTGCACTGGAATCAAACATGAGTGGACGGGTTGTGCCAAATTGCATGACCCGTCGTCTGGGTCCTCGATTTTGGCCTTCAGAGTGTACGGGGCGTCCAAATTTCATGTCCCGTCATCTGGACTTGAATCTCCACCGATCTTCATGCACATGCCGTGCAAACCTTGGGTCCCAACTTGTCTGGCATGGGCCATTGGCAAGAGCTGTGCCATTTCACACAGCCCGTGTCGCTTCTTCGACACTTCCAAGACTTGGTTCTTTTCTTCGACTCTTGTACATTCTACCAGGTTTTGTCTCGTGGCCTTCAATCTTCTACCAATTTTGCAATTGGGTTTCATTGATCATACTTCGAAGTGTTAAGAAGATCTAAATAATTGTAAGGACAAAAAATCCATTCGATTCAAAATAGGTTACAAAATGAAGGATTCAGATAAAAAAACAAAACCGACCATCTAAACCCCTTATGATGTAAACCTACCTAAACCTAGCAATATACCCACAAAATGATAACAAAAGAGATGTTAAATACCTTAGAAAATACATGCATTTGACGTTTTATCATCGTCCAATGATTGGCTACCCTACCGATCCCATGATCCAATATCAGGATATATGAAAGACGGCGATTCCGAACATGAAACTGAAAAATACCACTCAACAATGTAGTAACTCGGAATTCCTTCACTAGTTCAGTACTCACATGTGAAATGGGTCAAATATTTTATTCACTTGGAAATGAATAAAATGAGTTGTGGGTTAAATGGGAAATTTAAAAATAGTGGTTGAGCAGTTCAGTTATGGGTTGATCGTTCATTATATGAAATGGTTATTCTCTTAGGTTAAACCCACTTTTCTCCCTTTCAATTTATGGGATGAGATTTAATAATAATTCTAAAAAACACAAACAATCTCCAACTTTTATCCTTTGATTTTTTAAAAATTTAATTGAAATATACTCCCTCCATCCCAACTATATTTGCACATGTTGACTTTTGCAAGTTGACCAAAATTAATTTTGATCATTGATATCTTTACTTGTGCACATGAAAAATAAAAAAGTTGATATTATGAAAATAGTTGTTATGACGATTCTAACAAGATCCCACATGATATCATATTATCTTATATACTACTCGATTTTTACTTTTTAAATTAATTAATTTTGACTAAATGAATTTCGTTTGTGTAAATTCAGGTGGGACAGAGCGAGTATAAGGTTTTAAAAAAATAGAAGCAATTTTCAATTTACATCTCAACCCACAACTAGGACTCACCTTCGACGTCTGAAGCTACCCTTGGTTCATCTCCTATACTACAATTTCTAGTGAGTAGTTTTTTTGGGTCTTTTTTTTTTAAAATTGAAACCACCATTGGTGGGGGGTTAATATTAGGTCCCAAGCCTATATAAAAATAAAATTACATTCTCTTTGGAAGAGTTAGTGGCAAAAGCAACATGAATTGCTCACAAAAGCTTGCATACGTGAAGCTAGATAGCAATAATCTATAGCCATCTATAGCTATGAATTAAGGGTTGATGCGATTCCAAAATTAGTAAT
>JAULKM010099413.1:0-10886 GCA_032355605.1 Rubia tinctorum
TTTCATATAAAATTTACAGTTTCTCTTTTTTTGTGGATGGATTATCTTACTTTAGACATATTTAGTTTTTAATTTATTCATTACTCCTTTCTTGACATTATTCTTGTTTGTAGATTCAATCTTGTTCGTTGTCATGAGTATCTTCTGTGATATTTCACCGGTTTCGATCCGGATGGCCAGGGAAAAAAAGGACGAACGACTTCAGTGACCCCTAAACTTCCTCCATCGTTCACCTTTCGACCCTCTTATTTTTTTGAATACTTTTGCCCCCTTAACTAGCAAAATGTTTTAGTCGTGACCCTTCCATCCTGTTAAACCAGTACTTCAGTCAAAAACCTTAATTTTAAGGGTAAAATAGTCATTGTCCATTTTCTTTATTTTTCCTTTTCTTTTTTTCTTGTTCCATTTTTCATTTTTCGTTTATTTTTCCATTCCTATTTTCCCTTTCTTTTTTTCTTTTATGTTTTCAAGTTCTTTCTCTTACACCGTCATCTTCTCCGATGTACTAAGGATATGACGGTGGAGGTCAATGCGGAAATCTTGACGGCGGAAAAAATGCACGTGATGGCGGCGGGGAGGATGTCAGCAAGAGGCAGTGAGAAGAACAGCTAGGACGGTGGTGGGCTCATCGCTGACAAAGCCTAAATCAATTTGCGTTGGTGATAGATGGGGTGGGAGGATGGTGGGATTGAGGCGGGATGAACGGAGGTTGTTTTCTTTGAGGCGAAGTCGAGGTGGCGAGTGGCTGGGGTTTGGCAGGAACGATGGTGTGGGTGACCAGGGGTGGGAAGATCGACGTAGGGAATTTGTATAAGGAAGCCTTCATCGATGGAAGTCGAGGTGGCGATTGGCGAGTGGCGAGGTGCTTGGCTGGGATGGTGGTGCTGATGACCAGGATGGGAAGATTGACAGTGGGAATTCGTAAATGGAAGCCTCCATTGATGGAAGTCGAGGTGGAGAATGGTGAGGGCTTGGCTGGGACGGTGGTGCAGATGATCGGAGGTGGGAAGATTGACGGCAGGAATTTTCCATCGCTGCCGTTGAGTTTCAACTTCCGTCGATGGAAGAGGAAGAAGGGGGTGGGCTGAATTATAAATAAAAAGGTTAGGGCCAGATAGTAAATAAGAATGATAGGGATTGGATTGTAATAAAAGAGGATGGAGGGGGTTGAATTTATAAATAAAAAGGATAGGGATTGGATTTGTTAATAAAAAAAGATGGAGATGGCTGAATTTTTAAATAAAAAGATAAAAAGTCATTTTTACCCTCAATTTTATTAAAAATCTAGCGGTTAATTGTCAAAACTTCAAAGTTAACGATTTGACCGGATGGAAGGATCACGATTCAACAGTTTTTCTCCTTGAGGGACCAAAAGTATTCAAAAAAAAGAAGAGGGGCGAAAGGTGAACGATGGAGGAAGTTCAGGGGGCCCTGAAGTCATTCGTCCAAAATAAAATAGGGCATTGCAAACTAAAAACAAAACCAGCACCGGTATTCATATTACGTACCGGTGTTGGAATATTTACAACATATATTGAATAAGCACCGGTTTTTCAAATTACATGCCGGTACTGGAAGATTAATATCCTTCTAATACCTAGTACCGTTTCTATAATGGAACCGGTGCTAAAAGATATTGGCAGTGGGCATCAATTTACAACCTGCATCGGTATTTTTGAATAGGTGCTGACCTTAATATATAAGCAACAGTTGCATACTACCGGTGTTGGTTATGCGTGGTAAGCAGCGCTACATTATCCCTGACACCGGTATTAATAACCGGTGCTGATTAACAAAGGGCCAACACCGATTTTAACAACCAGTGCTGATATTCAAATGCCAACGCTGATTATGTATACTAGTGCCTACGATTCAACATTTCCATACTTAGGCACTGGTAGTATGGGGGTCCAAAATACCGGTGCCTATGATCCCAGATATCGGTGACATAGGAGGGGTGCCTGTGGTAGCAGTAGCAGAACCAGGACGTTATGTAAGAGACGGGTGATTAAGAGAGGCAAAAATTTCTTTTTGACCGCTTAATACGACAATATTTAAACGAACAATGCTTGTAGCAATTTTCAATCAAATCAAGCGCATAAGGCATCAGTTGCAGCAATTTCAGATAGTACAAATTAGCCAATAAATGCAAACTCATGAAAGCAGAACTGTTGTTTTATCACATAATCTTAATCCAAGAATATAGTACGGGAACCACATTTAAGACATCAGTTGCTATTATTTTTTATATATATAAAAACAAGTTAAAAATAGAAAGTTCATGAAACAGGAAGATTAGTGTTTCATTTTATAATCCCGTAAAAGCAATTGTGATTGAGTCGTAGGCTGGGTTTAAGCCCAATTGGTAGCGTCCTTTTTTTGCCATTGACTTAAACAAAATGATGTCGTTTCACTTACATCAAAACGACGTCGTTTTGTTTAATGAGAAAAAAAAATCAGAAATAGCACATCGTCTTCTTCACCCCTTCGTCGAAAAGAAGGATTGCAACTAGGTCAAGGGGGTGGAATCCATGGATTTCGGTGGCACATAGGCCTAAATTCCAGGACACCAGATCTTATGGGTAGCGCCGGCACCCTCTCGCCCCTTAGTTCCGCCTCTGTGCAGTAGTGTACCCATACTTTTTAACAATTCATATTACCCGAACCGTATTCGTCCTGACCATCCATCTATCACCCCTAGATACACGTACCATGCATAAAAATTATTAGCTTTACCAACTAATCGATACGAAATGGAAGAAAATAGTCACAGCAGGGGAGCACAAGATACATAGCCAAAACTATCGCTCTCAGTTCAAACTACTTTTGGACTTTGGTATCAGCTATCAACGTACCCTTGCCTAAGGGGAAACTTTTGTAAAAGGATTACTCTTTCTTCAGTTGAGATCTATCCAAAATGAATTTATATATTCTGTCCAACTTAACTTGCCAAATAAGCTATTTATAAAAGGAAAAAAAAATCCACTAATGGTAATAAGCAAAATTTTGAAAAATATGGAGTTTAATTAGAATAATGAAAAGGTAAAAGATTTTAGTTGCAATATTAAAAATTTATTATGCAACGTGCATGAGTTATAAGTTTACGACCCGATTAATGAAATCCTAAAATTTTATCATTATTTCTTTTAATTTGCAGTTTAAACCCTGATTTTTCCATGATTTATGAAAATACCGTTTTTCAAGAGACGTACTAATGATAATGGGAGATAGATGAGGTAAATATTAAAAAATTGATAAACGTTGGAAACTAATAAGTTTAAAATATCGAAAAGTGAAATGAGAAAATTAACAAGTCGTACATTTTAGTATTTACAGTTAATTAATTATAAAAATAATCATGATCCTTTGGAAAGTGCCAAAATAATTTTGGGTCATTTTTATGCTGAAACAACCCTAATTTTTTTTGTTCTAAAACAATTCTAAATACTCGTTGAATGTTACTATTATGCCCACCTAACCCAAGACAAACGTTGAAACTTTTGGGGTTATTTTGTCACTTTTCAAAAGACAATAGTCATTTTAGCCTTTTCGATAAGCTCGATATTGTTTTGATACTTATCAAGGAACTCAAGGTCATTTTTATACTTGACTCATTATTTTACTTTTTTGTTTTGTTTTGAAAAAACAATAGGCTCGTTCTCATCGATATGACAAATTAGTGTTACAAAGCATAACTGTTTTTGTTAAGTTGTGCGCATTGACTGCTACTAGTCTGTCTACATTTACAATTGATAAACTAGTGAACACCATACTTAGAATTAGTATTTCCATCGTTATCAGTGTTACATCTGGGGGGATTTTTGAGTATCTAATGATGTACAATAGCGCTACTTTACAGTCGGTTTTGATGAGTAACCTGCAGATGCGTCAGTTAATTGCATATTTCATGGCGTTGAGGATTGCCGTTAGTTCTGCTTGTACTACTAATAATGCTTTGATGACTGTCTATCCAACCCATGACTCATCTGTGCTTCCTCGGTCCACACACCATGTTGTAACCCCATTCCTCGATTTTTCATAGAATGATGCATTTTTCATTATTATCATACAATCCTGGAATAGTATGTCTACGTTTCTATCCTTCTTCATCTATACAAGTTGGATATCCCCTGTCATGATGGTTTCCTTGATCGGTCTGAGCCCGTCATTTATTAGATGAGATGACTATTCCGTCCCTAAGGTTTGTTCCAGGTGGATTACTTCATTGTGTCCCCCTGTTTTAGTGGTGGTTGTTACTACAGTTTGTATCATTTCTGTCCACCTAACAATAGACGTCGTTGTTTGATCTAGAATGGTCGTGTTCTGAGCACACCAGATGGTCGTTATCTTCCTTTTCAATCCCTCGAAAATTTGAACTATTGATCCATCGAAATTGATGTTATTTTCTAGGTATCTTCCCTTGAGGAGGTCTAGTTTTATATTGAAGGTGATTTAATGAGTTTTGTTTAATAAGTATTTGCGTTCAAGTTCATGAAGAAGGACGATTTTTCAAAATTTAGTTTTTTGCCAGAATACGCAGCAAATAGATTTATGGTGGATGCAAGCATCCTCGTGCCTTTCTCCCTAACTTCAAGGAAGATGATACAATCATTTGCGAGCATTAGATTTGAGACACACGGTACCATTATTCCACATTGTATTGGGTGTTGCTATTTACACTCTCACCCTAATCAAAATAGGGGCGTAAAGAACCTCTGCATGCTTGTTGGAAAGGGGCTGATTTGAGCATGGACGTCAACACATACAACCAATTCAAGGGACCAGTATATAAGTACTATATATTAAATATTAAAAATATGCGGCACGTGATCTTAATGCCACTTTAAACCCGTCCTTATTTAAATATGTCTTACCCCCAGAAGAAGTAGAAAATTTTGTGTGGAAATAAAGTAATGAAAATAAAATAAAATTGGAGGGGACTTTGGACTCATGTGGTCAGCCCAAAGGAAGGTGAAAAAAATTCATACTTATTAACCTAATTCTTCCCAATGGGGGATGTTCATGGGTCGGGGCGAGGCGGGCGGGGCGGGTCGGTTGTACTGATCCAAATTGATTCAAAATTTTGGGACACGTGAATCGGGTCGGATCAAAATTTTCATAATTTAGGGTCGGGTCGGGTCGGTTCAGACTGGGTCATGGGTTGACCCAAATCGATCAAAATCATATAAAAATAGTAATTTTTAATATATTTTTTTAAATAAAATACATTATTTTTAAATGTAATAATATTTAAATAATAAATAAAATTTTAATTTATTTTTATATAATTTAAAATAAAAAATATTATATTATATTTATTTATATTATTCATTTAATAAATAAAAAATACAATTATTTTCATTTTACTTAGTTGAATACTTTTAATATTTCATTTAAAAATAGAATTTCACTCAAATTTATTTATACAATTATGAATGTATATTTCATATATTAATAAATATATTATTTATAATTAATAATAGCTTTGTAAAATTATTTTTAGTTTTATAAAAAAATAAAGAATGTTAAACTTGTTTATGAATTAAATTAATGGTGAGTATGTTGTATTAAACTAATTCTTTTTATGATTTTTTCAAATCAATGCTTAATGTGAAACATAGTTTTGGACAACACTGCAGTTTCTGAAAATATTGCACTTATTTTCTATGATAAGTTTTGAGAATGTTCCATTTACCCAATCAAATCATAATCACGTAGTTATGATCATGCAATAATCAAAACCAGGCCAACCATTTTGACCCGACGCATATCAACTCATATGGGACATTGACCCGACTCGATCCATATGAGCCGCATCGGAACGGGTTGAGTCGAGCAATTTGAACACCCCTACTTCCCACCATATTAATTACTCCCTCCATTTTAAGAATATTGCCCTAATTACTTACTCAGTTTTTAATGTGGGCCGACGTGGCAGCTTAATGCTATAACCCAATGGAGGAGTGTTATTTTTGCTGACGCCTTTTCCAAAAGTGATGACATCAACTGATTAAAATATGAATATGACTTGAAAATTTGTTGGGTTTTATTAATGAAGCCCAGAACCTTCCCTCTAAATGGGAAAATTTCCTGGGATTTCCCAAAAGATGGAGTCAAATAACATAATATTTTTCCAAAAAAAAAAACCTGAAAATACACTACTACAAATCCTTATAGTCTAGAAAATAGAGAATTCAAAGACTTCTACATAAAGCTTTCTTCTTCATTATTCACTTTTCATTTCCCAAAAATACTATTTACTTGGTACTATTTTTTTTAAATGGGCTCTCAACGAACATCATTGAACCTTTAATTCTGGAGTGTTTACGAAGCAGGAATTTGAGAGATGGGGAGCGAAATGCAGTGACCCAGTTCATGTTCATCACGCTGAACCAAGGGCACATCCACTATGGGAAGGGCGTGGAGGAGGCAACACGGTGAGATATTAGTTTGTGGACCGTGCATAATACAAAGGCCATAGTCAAAGATAATATTGCAACCGATATTCCAGCACATGTCATCAACAAGAAACCAAGCCAATTCAAAACAAAAAGAGTAATCTATCTAGAAGCATTCAAAACTATCCCTTTGTCATTAAGGAAGACATGCTGAATGGCAGCTTCTCAATGCAACATGAGAAAAAGTACGGTACATAGGCTAATTAGATATGGATCACTCTGCAAGCATAGTAGTGCAATAAATCCGTTATTGAATGAATCAAATATGGTGGACATAGTACTTTATGCATGCAACAAGGTAAATTTTGAGAGACACTCTTCAGAGGTAAAATTTGAAAGCATGTAGAATGTGGTTCACTTAGATGAAAAATGGTGCTACCTTTCAGAAGAGTCGGCAAACTATATTTTGTTGCCCGAAGATGATAACCCACACATAACATGTCAACATAATGGCTGCATTCCTAAAATCTTGTTTGTGTTGTAGCTAGGCCAATAAGAGAATATAATGGCGATGTTATTTTTTTATATGAGAAGATAGACATTTTCCCTTTAACTGACAAGGTTCCAACAATAAAAAATAGTAAGAACAAACCGAAAGGAACCATTGAGACAAAGACAAAAGTAAAAGTGGGTAGCATAGAAATGAGAGAGTGCCTAATCAAGCTAGTCATTCCAGCAATCAACGAGAAATGGTCTACATTATGTATCAAAGATCATTTATCTACAACAAGATGATGTGAAACCCCACATCAAGAATGATGACTTAGACTTTGAATGTGCCGAGAACTCAGGTTCCCCCGACTTCAACATTTAGATTTGAGTTTTTACCGTGCCATTCAAAGTTTACAATAAGAAAGGGCTTGCAAAACAATCTTTGAGCTAGTTAATGCAGTTGAAAAAACATATAAGGAGTTAAAGGTAGAGACACTAAACAAGATTTTCATATCTTTACAAGTTGTAATGGTGGAAGCTATGAAGCTTAAGGGAAACAACACTTTCCCCACGTCCCATATAAGAAAAGAAGCCCTAGCATGTATATATTTTCTACCTAATGACCTAGAGGTTTACATTGGTGAAGGAATCCATTGTCTTCGATAAGATATCTATTTCTATGAATATCTTTAAAACAAAGCAAATTTGTTTGAGAATTTGGAGAAAATAATGCATCAGTAATGCAAAAAATTGTTGCTCATCAAGGTAATAAAAATTTTGCTCTCCTGAAGCCTTCGATTATTTTGGCAATACCAAAGATAGTACTCACATTTTCTTCTTTACACGTAAACTCAGAAAAATATTTATTATTCTTGAGTATGGAGTGCATTGATCCACAATTTTCCTACATGACTTGTTCTCGCTAAACATAGAAATGTTCATATTCTTCATCAAACAAAAATTTTAAATTATATATTTAATGTTGTGTGAAATAGAAATTGCAAAAATATAAATCATTCATAATATTTATTTCATATATTATTAGTGAAGAATTGTAATTTTGGACATTCTCGTTAAGGCCACCTTCAAGGTGGTTGACAAAGATATCTGCAACATATAAAGAAATACAATTAGCAAAGTTAATTTCAAACTCACATTTAGCATCTTCACCAGTATAATTGGTCTCTATCTTTGATTTTTATTCTTCCACGGTTCTTGATAAAGATTGGCCAACTGCCTTTGTGTACGGTAAGTACGCACACAATGTCCCTTCATGACACAACAATGACATTTCCTAACTCCATCTTTGTCATTATCATTTTCTTCATTTATCTCCCGCTTCTAGGGGAGAGTATAGAGCCTTTTTAAGAACCACCACAGTGATTACTGCGGCCTTTAAAGTGTTTACAATCATGGACAATGCTATATCCCTTGTTTGGATTTGCTGCAATCACATTTGCTTGTGAAAATGGACCAGCACCAGTGGGTCAGGTCTCGTGGTGTATTTCAACAAGAGCTCATTATTGTGCTCAACCACCAAAATACAAAAAATTAAGTTAGAATAATTCTTTAAACCCTTTTTACGGTACTACTACTGCAATAGCACATTTGAGGCATAAAAAAGTGGAGAATGTTTTATCTAATAGTAGTAGATGTTAATCATTTTAGTTGTGAACTGTACTCAAAGATGGCAGAATTATACTCACTCACATATTTGATAAGTATAAATGCATCCAATCATAGTGAGATTTTGGAAGGATTAATGTAATATGGTGATCATATTTTTTTTAAATAATTCGTCCAAATGACATATGAATCTTTTACCGCCAAGTATTCTGATTTGATTCATTCATCAAGATGGTAACGAAAAACGATCATGGTTTCACATTTTCTTAGCATGTGATTTGCTGCCTTCTTTGATTGTATCACCAAGGTCATTTACCTCTAAGTGTATTTCAACATCTAGTACTCAGGATAAGTAAATTTCTCCGTGACATCAAAAGTGGTGAATTCTAGTTTTGTAATATTAGGTATAGTAATAATAATAAAATATTTAAAAATAAAATTGATTTTTCTTATCAAACGAGAATTCCTCAATTTATCAAATCCTTGTACAAACTAAAAAAATGATTTCTATAAAAAAATTAAATCACACTCAGGTAGAGTCTTATACTCATAACGTCATACTCACAATTTCATAAGAAAAATATGAACAATATTGTGTATAACATGAGAGGGGAAGACATATAATAAGAAGGCATGATGTTTTTGTATCTTTTCTTATTAATTCGGATGCCTTGTTTCTTTACAAATACAAACATTATTTGTATTGCTTCACAGTCTTTTGTAAGCATGACATTTATGAGGCTCATTTAATAAACTTTAAGTTACACCACATACACACATGAAGGGAGTTTTGGATACATGAACTAATAGATTTCCAATGCTTTCCCTTTAATGGACAATCATCCACTTAATTAAGTGATTCATAACACATACTCGCTCCGTCCCAATATTATTGATCAACTTTTTATTTTCGTCCGTCTCATAAGTAATGACATATTTTGAAAATTATTTAAAATGACAAAGAATATGATGCTAAATTTCCACAATGTCTTATTCAACTTTAACAATTTTAATGCTAGATCCATTATTTTTTCAAAATATCTCTATTTTTTCTCAATTATTCCATGCGACATAAGTTTACATAAAACTATGGTCCAAAAGTAATTAGCCTAATAATATTGGGACGAAAGGAGTAATACTTATTTTTTTAGTTTATTCTATTTTAAGTATTTGCAGATGCTATGAACAAATCAAAACATTGGCTATCGGTCATTTGCCCCTTCTGAATTCAAGGAAATGATTATTCGAGCAAGACATGTTTTAACCCACGTTAGCAGTCAGTTGATGTTTAATAAAAAGTTGATGCACATTGCCCCCTACTACGAAATGTGAGTCCGAAGTCACTTACAATATCTATTTTTTTTTTACAAATATACAATGCTAACACTCGTCATTTCACCCCAATGCTATGTTAAGTGGGCATTGAATGGTAGTTGTGATTATTGTCCCATTAAACACGACCTGCGGCATTGACAGGAGTGGTTGAAACCACCGAGCGATGTTAACTTTGCGTTAGTCCACCTCGGTCACCTTGCACGCTTACACCCGACATGGTTTCCACACGTTCGATATTGGTTAACTTAAATGACGTTCTGTGTGGAAGACATTGCACGGTCATTGCCAATGGACCGATTTTCATCACATTTATAGTTTGCATGAATCCATATCGGTGATTGAAGATGCAATGTCGCATGCCAAAAGGATGTTGTCCTATCAATTGCCATGTGGCAAGCTGGTCGACATCACCAACGATAATGGTTCCGACCTCGTTTGTGATTTTGGTAAGATTTTACGACTATAATTACAGATTGACATCAGTCGTGGTTTCAATTTCTATGAAAACGATGTTGGTTGTGTTCTCATATCAACCCGACCTATTACGATCGACGTTTGCTGGGGTTTCAGTTTCAGTTTTGATTTCTGTCAAAATTCATGACCGCGTTTACTTTGAACCAAAGTCAAAAGACGCCTTTTTACTACATCTCTTTTGATTTCAATGATTTTATATTCCATACTTGAAGTTATAAGTGCTGGAAAGGCGAATTCGTAGGTATTTTTGTAGCCGTGCACACAACATACTCCATACAAATTTTAGAATGTAATGTAATTAGGAATTTATTATAAATAATGACATGGAACTGCTAACTCGTGGGAGATTGAGAACTTGGAAGTAGGGATTTATTAGAGTTTCATCTTGTTTAGAATTAGTTCCAACTTCGAAGTAGGAGGCTGAACGCAAAGAGTGACACACGCCTCCAAATTCGTTCCCTCCTTCCCTCATCCAACCAACTTCAAAATTCCCCATGATCCGAACATCCCTCACCTCCATAATGTTGAGCAACTCATCCACCACCTCAATAATCCCCCCAC
>JAULKM010099414.1:0-10885 GCA_032355605.1 Rubia tinctorum
GTAAGCTTGAGGTTCATCAAATGGATGTGAAGACTGCCTTCTTGAATGGAGATTTAGAGGAAGAAATCTACATGGAGTAACCTGAGGGTTTTAAATCTCCAGGTCAAGGAGGAAAGGTATGTAAGTTGGTGAAATCATTGTATGGTCTCAAACAAGCTTAAAAAAAATGGCATGAGAAGTTTGACCATGCTGTTCTAGCCAATGGTTTCAAAATCAATGAGTATGATAAGTGCGTCTACGTGAAAAGCACAAAAAATGGATTTGTAATCCCATGTCTACATGTAGATGACTTGCTCATTGTGGGTAGTAATGAAAAGGTGATCAAATCTACCAAGGATATGTTGAATTCTCGATTTGACATGAAGGATATGGGACTGACAGATGTGATCTTAGGGATAAAGATCATCCGAAGCTCTTATGATATCACCTTAACCCAGTCTCACTATGTAGACAAAATCCTTGAGAAATTTAATAAGAATGACTATGAGGTGACAATTACTCCAATAGATCCTAATTTGCATCTTTGAAAGAATAAATGAGAGGCTATTAATCAGGTGGAGTACTCAAGAGTCGTTGGAAGTATGATGTACTTAATGAGTTGTACTAGACCAGAAATTGCCTACACTGTTAGTAGGTTAAGTAAATACACGAGTAACCCCAATATGACTCACTAGAAGGCGATAACTAGAGTATTGAGATATCTACATTTTACTCGTAATTATGGTCTACATTATACAAGTTATCCAGCTGTAGTTGAAGAATAGAGTGATGCAAACTGGACACATGATATAAAGGATTTGAAATCCACTAGTGGGTATGTATTTACACTAGGTGGAAGAGCAGTCTCGTGGAAATCCTCTAAAAAACGGTTATTACTCGATCCACGATGGAATCCAAGTTTTTTCCCTTAAACAAGGTGGGTGAGAAGGCCAAATGGCTTATCCATTTTGTAGAGGACATTCCTAGATGGCCGAAGCCTGTGCCAGCCATATGTATACATTGCGATAGTGTGTCTGCTATTGACAAGGCTCATAATATGCTGTATAATGGGAAGTCTCGTCATATTCGACAGAGACATAGTTCCATTAGACAACTTCTCTCAACTAGAGTGATCATAATTGACTATGTAAGGTTGGAGGACAACATAGCCATCCCTTGACAAATGGGTTGAATCGAGAGATAGTTGAAACATCATCAAGAGGAATGGGACTAAAGTCCATTAAATTATGGGTTACGTATGTGGACACCCAACCTATGTGACTAGAGATCCCAAGATATAGGTTCAAAGGGGACAACTAAACTGCAAAGACCCATCGCGATCACTGTGGGGGGTTCATACCTCCTGTCTTATTCTTATGATGAAGAAACAGTGAAGTGAATGGAGTTTAAGCATTAAATTGCTATTAATGTATCACAGCATCGAGTCTATGATACTTAAAAGAGTGCATATTTTACGAAACTTCTCTTACGCTAAGAATCACCTATGTAAGCGAGAAGTGTGGCTGCTTTGAAAGAGAGTTGTTAGGACGCAATTCCTTAGAAACCTTACAGAACTAGGTGTGTGCCATGGCCTGATTAATGGACACAACTGAGGAAAGCACAAAGGCTAGGAAAGATGTCTGTGGAAAGTACATTGTCGTTCACACAAGGGGGAGATTTCAAGGATATCGGTTCTACTTCATAACCAGTGGGCTAAGTGTACTCTCTCAAGGGAAAGTTCAAAGGGTGACACCTATTTATCCTATGCAGCATCTATGCCATCTAAATGAATCTATCACCAAGTTAAACTTCGTGTCTGGCGTGATTATTCTGATTCCACATCAATATCTATTCATGTGGGGGATTATTGGAAAATTATTGTAAAAAAAGTTGAATATCGTCAACTTTTGGGCTTTGTTTTGAGTTGGGCTCGAACTGAATTAGGGTCAGTGGGTGTCGGTTTTGGATTCTCCTCTGCGAGTACTATAAAATCGATTGTTTAAACTCTCAAAACGAATAAATGGTGAATGAGATATGGATGTTCAAAGAGTCACTCTTGGAATGGAAACTTAGGCGGAAATACATTCGCACATAATGAGTTTTCTATGGTTTTTTATTGTCCAAAACACGTATGTATCGTGTGGAAGTGTTTAGAAAGTCCAAACCGCGTAACAAATATTCTTGGAATCACGTGTGCAATATATGAGATTTGATATGCGATTAATCATTATAAAGAATATGAGATATTCTTATCTTTCCAAAATCTATTCGAATATTTGGTGGTTGGAGAATATTTTCTCCGATTGCGGGAATTAGATCTTTCACCATATCTTTCCATAGGGCCTCTTAGACAACTATAAATAGAGTCTCTATGTCAGACAGAAACCTCGCACAATTCTCAAGTTCCTCCTTTCTTCTAAACTTAAGTCTTATCTTCTTTCTTTCTCTATCGGTGATAGTCCTTCAGGCTTTGTGTGAATCCAAGGTAATAATTACTGGTTAATTATTACCTTCGATGGTTTTATCCAATGGAACGATGTCCACGATGGGACTCGAATTTACTCGTGACTCCATCAATATGTGATTGCTTGAAACTTAATTATTAGTTGTATTTAAACCTCTCCAAGTGTATGCATGAATAATTAATAAATTTTATTATTCTTACTTATATTGAATTGTTCGTGTAATTTCGTTGTTTAATTTTCACATGTTTTATCAATATACGTTCAACGGTTTATATAGGAGATGTTCCGAGAAGATGATATCCATCATATAAGCTGTGGGTTATTGATCACTACTACGCTTATACAATTCTAATACAACGATGTACCGTGGTTATCAGAAATAAATTCTGAAGCAACGCATCTCTCCACATGAATGATTATATTTTTCCCATCCAATGTACCGCAGTTATCATAAATGAATTCTGAAACAACACATCTTTCCACACCAGAATAAAACAAGTTAGTCATCAAAATTCTGACCAACCTAATTTAATACTTATCATTAAAAACAGTAAGCTCGTAAAAAGTTTATACAATTGTGCACTTCGCACCACCAAACTTGTTTTAACATCCCGAGCTCACAACTACTCGAATCCAATCATACTTAAATAGTCTGTGTTTCATAAAACACCAACATCATTGTCCCCAAACTACCGCCACTCTCCCTACATCTTACTCTCCTTTAGGCCGACAGAAGGCTTGCCCTTGATTCTTACACCTCTTCATATATAATTCTTCCTATAGTCCTTTAATAATGACTCACTTTCCCTTTCGGAATGATTTTTTTTATTGATTTTTCCCCTTTTAGTAAATTTTATATTGTTTTCATCCACACATTTTACTTTTTATACTTCCAATGCAATCATTCAAAACCCTTTTTGAAAAAAGTGTGGTCAGACGTTGGAGCCATAATAAAGGGACCAGAGGGATTATAATCGCTCTTGAAAGGGTGAATTTGTAATTTGTATTGATACCATCGAGGGGCGATTTGTATTAATACTTGAATTAAGAATTAATCAGTTTGTAATACTCTTTTTAAGTTCAAAACTTCCGGCGTTTGTGGCATCAAGGAGTTGGTAGAATTGTCTTAAAGTCCTAGATTCCTGTATGGTTATAATATCTGAGATTTACAAATTTTGATTTTGAGATTGAAACTCAAAAACTACATTGTTACAGATATATGTTTAACAAGGCAGATTATACATGTTTCTGTAGTATCTTGTGGATTGTGATTTTAGGGTTAACTTATAACTATGACAGACAATTATATTTAGTGTGAGATTTGATCTTTTCATCATCACCCCATCAATCACTATATGCTAAACACAGTGAATTTTCACTGTGTTCATCATTACTTTTTGTTATTAATGCTACATTATTTACTCTATGGTTTCAGAGTGAATATCATTACGCGATGCAAATACTATAATCGACCACATATTGAGGTTGATTGGCGGAGTTTATGAACTTTTACAGTTTTACGAGTAAGCTTAAACTTTTAAGTTTTTGATAATTTACTAAAAAGCAACGTGTGCTCACTAAAAGCAACGTGTAAGCTTAACCTTTAATCCTTGCTATATTTTCCCTTTCACCGTCCAAAAACTATGGCCACTTCCTCATCATCTTGCTCTCCCTTGAGCCTATTTACCCTCTGATTCTTACACCTCTTGATAATCACTCTTGCTAGTTATGGTGAGTGGTTTATTAGAAAAGAAGTTTATAAGGAATAAAATTGAATATATATCAAGAAGCTAGCATCGAAAATTCATCTATATTAAGGTATGGGTATCCAATGCTTAATCTTATCATCATCCGGTCCTAAAATTTATTCATCTCTTCTTTTGTTTGATCAAGAGCAATAGAGACTTACAAGGCGGAATTTTTTGTACTTATTTCAACATGGGGGAAATAGAAATGACCAGCAACAATCATACAACATTTTTAGCTTTATTAAAGCTAATAAAACCACTGCATCATTTTGAGGACTAGTGAAGACATAATAACCTTCATGAAGTACTGGTTGATAGCTGAAGCTCATGAAGAAAATGCCTAAAA
Source organism: Rubia tinctorum (assembly GCA_032355605.1). Classification (NCBI taxonomy): domain Eukaryota; kingdom Viridiplantae; phylum Streptophyta; class Magnoliopsida; order Gentianales; family Rubiaceae; genus Rubia; species Rubia tinctorum. The sequence continues at coordinate 4,539 of JAULKM010099414.1, forward strand.
CAAAGGCAAGCGCGGTGGGAAGCGTACAAGCATCCACACTTTCTCTTGCAAAAGCAGATGGCTCCACCCGATCTCCTCAATTAGTGCAAGCTTTTGTTCATAAAGCTTTTTCTTTGGAAGTTCATCATCACTTTGAATAATGTCGATCAACATCTGTTTTAAAGAGAGGAGTTAAAAATTTTAGATCCCCATAAGTGAAGGGCATCAATAATCAAGATACACGGGCGTGTGTGCGCGCCCACACTATTTTATATTTATTTCACTTTCGTTCCAGTTCCATAATAGAAGTTTCAAGTGATTTCAAGTGAATGTAAGCTTTCGTCCCAAGGAGGAGTGAAGGATCGTCTCACAAGTATGGTTGAAAAATAACTGGGGTTTAAAGAATAAAGACGGGGATGAACTGGGTGTAGAAAAGTAAATAAATACCATGTTAATAGTAAAAACTGAAGAACTAATATGAAAGCTTGATGCAAAGCATTTTTAAAATGGTGTAAATACCTTCAGTGCGGTTCCAAGCCTTTTACTACGTCTCTCCCGGGTCACTGAGAGAATTCCATATTTAGATGATTTAGTAACATCCACCCATTTCTTAAGTTCCTTGAAGTTCTCTTCAAAAGGATCTAGTTTTGCCTCAGTCTCAGGTGCACCTCTCTCACCCTATCCAATAATCGTCATACCCAGAGTTTAAAAAAACCTCATTAATAAAAAAAAAGACATGGATCTACAAAGAGAATTGCGAGCTACTTAAGCATGAAGTGAAAACGGAGAGCAGAATATGTCACGTATGATTTCTTAAATGAATGGCAGAACGGTGTAGGGGTTACAGAAGTAATGTAAAAGAGAGGGGCAAGATAAATTTGTTTTCACTCCTGTAAAGGAGATTTACTGCATCCCTCATACACCTCAATTTGGCACCATCACAATGGCAGAAATATGTTGGTAGAAGGGTATTCTGGTCCACGGTAACTTAACCTAAATAAGGGGCTGTGTTGGAGATCTGAACCTGGGAGCTCAGGCAATATGACAAGTGCTCATACTGTTGCGCCATGGTTTCCTATCCAGAACTAAACCTCATGGTTTAAATCATGATGCACTAAATTCTGAAGGTCTATGCATAGCAGTTGCAATTGCATTTCATCTGCGCCTTAATGATGTGTTTTCTAACTATAAACAATTTGAGAAAGCAATGTATCCACAAAGAGGCGTTGGTGCGAACATAAATTTATTATCAATATTCACAACAAAATTCCGTAAATATTAATCAATTTAAACATTGCATACCTTTAACATTTCTATCTCCACCAAAGATAGACATTGCTGATAAAGTGCTTCAGCTAGTTGCTCCCTGGTGGCCTCCATCCTCTTCTTCAACTTCTGCATAGTGAAGCTACTATGTCAGGGTACAGTTTTCATCCTCAGTTAAACAAGAAAGAAGTAAGAAAGCAGAATGAAAACTACAACAAACTATTCTCCCATCAAAAGAGGAACTTCACATAGTATATTTCTTCCTGCGGAAACCATAAGCCCCAAAATTCAGTCAAAAACTAGGACATGAACCATGTTATTTTTGAGCTGGTCAACTCTTGTTAATATGTAAGTTGATAGAGTTCTTAAATTCTCACTTCATCTTCATCTTCTGGATCACTTTTATGGAAAAAATACTTGGCTAGCTCATCTCTGTCAACACTAGCAATGACTTCATCTGCTGCCCCAATTATCTGCAAAATGGCCAAAGTTTGCTGAGAACCAGAGCAGAAAACCACCAAGTTTCAACAATAAGCATTGAGAGTAGTGATTATGCAAAACTGAACTGCAACTGAAGGGGCTAAGAAATAAAATATTGTACCCTATCTAACAGCAAATAAGATGATACAACTTGGAAGAAGGCGATAAATCTATACCTCCTCGTAATGATGAATCTTGTCTTCATTATTGGTCTGTGAAAGCAAACCTTCCAAAATCTTTGCAAGCAATGGAGTGTATTTTGGGTATTCGGACTGCAAAATTAATTTAAAAAGATAAACATCCAATACTTGAATTAGATAATACTAGAGAAATTCACAAGTAGCGCCTTTAAAATAAAGATAGAAACGAAAATCCATAAAGTAAATAACCTAACAGCCTCGTTTTGTTTTCCCACATTTCTATCTCATGCAGTACAGTACTACATTTTCTCCTTAATACACAATATTCTAGTATGTAAATCTTCAAAGACCGTCTTTGCCTAATTCAATGCATTTTTACACACATCCTTAGCAATTATTATATCGTTCACAATATATACATATTCCTACATTTCTACAGGCATAAAAGTTTTGTAACTTGACACTTTTGCTCTCTTGAATCCATAACATATCAATTATGATATCTTATGTAGAGTGATGGATGACAATTCAAGATAGAGAATTTGGCTCAGGAAATACACAGCTTGCATCCCAGTCATGCAAAGAGAGATCTTATCGGATACCGAAATACCAAAATGATACGATCACGACACTCATATACTATACCATTACACACGCATCCTTATCCCTCGTCCACTACCCCACTCACACAAGAGTGTAATCCCACCCACCTTACATTTACCATCATGCTATGTATATTGACAGAATTAAAGTTACATAATGTTTTGTATCAACTAACAATAGTTAATTGTGTATGCATTTTAAACATACACGTACTAGACTTAATATGGTAAACTATTATAAATGGTTACCTATTGTAATTATATAATAATAATGATTATGTTGAAATATATTAATTCCTTCTCCCAATTCTCAATGATTATGTTGAAATATATTAATTCCTTCTCCTCAATTCTCAATCTTTCTTTTGCTCAGTTCAATTCTAGCTTAACACCCTCAAATAATGTCCTTCAATTCAAACTTTACACCCTCGAATATATCATATCATATCATTTGGTATCTACAACACAATCTAAATCGTGGATTTGTGCAACAAAAGCAACACTGAATTTCACAATGAGGTTAATGAGATTCTGGCACGCCGTGTGTCAATCTTAAAAGCAATTTTGGCCGAGCTTAATGAACCTCCACCTTCAACGTAACCAAGAAGAAAATCCTTTCTCTGCTAGACCATCTAATCTGAATACCACACTGCCCTCCCTACTAACCCTCCCATTCAATATCCCATTCCAAATCCTCCCATTTTAAATCCAATCCAGATCCTCATACTATCCTCCCTACAACTCTCTCATTCAAAATCCCAATCCGAGTCCTCATACAAGAACTCTAACGTTCAAAATGCCAACATCAAACATTCATTTACTAGATCATTGAAAGTTCTAATCTCAAACATCCATTTACTACATCATTCAAAGTTCCACCCTCAAACATCCATTTACTACTTTATCGGTGGCTAAGATTTTCAGACAACTTGGTCTAACATCCATGATTTTCCTAAGTAGTTGATGAGTGACCTAGATAGAGAGTTTTTACTAGTAACTTTTTTAAAAACTTTGTTTGAGTGGCAGAAATCGCAACATTGCCATTATTCACAATCTGATGATCAAACAAAAGCGGTAAATCAAACGTTGGCTCAGCAATTGCGTGCTTCACTTGTGACCAAACACTGAACGGCTACCATGGACATGCATGAAGCAGCATAGTAATAAGTGCACCTACCATGGTAATAATTGCATCTACAAAACTGTAACCTCGTCAATTCTAGATCATGTTCCTCTTAGCATTATTTTTGCTATAAATAAATTTATATTTATCCATTTCTGCTTACTGTCTAAATCTCATACTTGCACCCCTTGTATTATGGCAAAAAGTCAGAGTCAGTCATTTGTTGAAAACCCGTTGAAAACCCTCAACGTGTTTCGCATGTTCTTGACTTGGTGCATTGTGATTTGGGGGGTCATACACTAGTTTTATCTGCCAATGATTTTAGTTATGTTGTGTTTGTTGATAATTATTTGCGTTTTTCATGGCTATATCCTCTACGTCGCAAAATTTGAATTTGTCGATGTTTGTATGCAGTGACGCCTTTGTGAAGAAGCAGTTCTATGTTGTATTAGGGTCTTTCTAAGTGATGAAGGCACCGGATTTCTTAATACTCATCTTTAACCTCACTTTACCTCCAATAACATCCATCATCAGGTATTTTGCCCTTACACTCTAGAGCAAAATGGACGTGCCAAACGCAAGCATTGCCACATTACTGAAATGTGTTAACGATGCTTTTTAACTCCCGCCACTGTCATTTACACCATTAATCTGCGTCCCACGTCACCACTGCAAGGCAAGACTCTGTAGTCTTCTTTTTGGTTGGCCTTTGATTTACTATAACTTTCATCCTTTTGGGTGCACACAAGTTGTCACCCCACAGTTTTCCATATGTTTTTCTTGGTTATAGCTCTTGGTACAAGGATTTTATTGTCTTGATCCTTCAAGTAGCCGAGTTTACACCACTCGTCATGCATATTTCAATGAGCTCAACTATCCATTTGCATCACTTGGATCTTTAAAAGCGGCTTCTCCCTAGATGTCATTACATTTTTGGATCCCGACTCCTTTGTTCCTTCGACATCTGGGTCGTCCTCTCCCGAATTGCCTTGCTCGATCTATCCTGATCTATCCTGATCCCGATTCTCCCTTGTTGCCCTCGAATTCATCAGCTTCTGTACCTCCTCCGGCTCGGGTTTCATCTGTCTTTGCATCTAATGATTCTCCTGAGCTCTCCCTCACACTCATCAGATGATTAGTCGAGTGATGGATGATTCCCAGCGTCCTCGGCTTTTCCCTGAATATGAGGTTTCATGTGTTTTTTAATGCACTAGTTGCTCAATCCAAATGTCGGCCCTTTCTTATCCTCACTTGAATTCTGCCATGGATGAGGAAATGAAAGCATTTTTGGATGAGGAATTTGATGCCCCGTTCTCCGGGTGTGAGCGCTATCGGCCCTAAATGAGTTTTTGGCACCAAGTATCGTCTTATATTAACTGCTACAAGGCTCGTCATTCTCTAACATTTTAGGGTTTAATTTTTTATCAAACGTTCAGTCTGGTTAAGGCACCCATTGTTCATACATCCTTGCTAATGCGATCATGCGTCGATAGCCCATCCGTACGTCCTTGGTGCCCCGGTTTATATGGCTCAACCTGCCAGTTACAAGGACTCTAGTTTTGTCACCATGTTTGCAACACATGGAAAGCTATTTATGGGCTTAAGCCCTCGTGCTCAGTTCCAGCGATTAAGCGCCCATCGAGCTAACCCGACCTTATTTGTAATTTCTCATGGTACTACTCTAATGTAACTCTTCATTTTATGTTGATAGAGAGTTTAATGATATGGGTTATGTGGATCACTTTCTTGGCTTGGAGATTTGAGGCTACCCCTCAAGTCTTTGCTTGGAGTATGCTCGTGATATCCTTAATCGTGTTGGGGTGATTGACGCTGCCACTATTTCTATGTCGTTTCTCCTGCTATCTCAACTTCACAATAGCACTAGTGGACAGTTTGCTAATCCCACTCTCTATCGCTCCTTGGCTGATGCCCTTCAATATCTCACCATCACTCATACGAATCTTGCCTTTGCAGTTAATTTCACCGGTCAACATCTTTAAGATCCTCGTGATGATCATTTCACAACTATTACTCGCAGTATCTAGTATGTTTGTGGCACTATGCACTATATCTTTTAGATCGGCTAGGCTCGTTTTTTTGAGGTGTTGGGCTACTCCAATGTTGAGTGAACACACTGTTCTGTGACTCATCGTTCGACGTATGGCTATATTATACCTCTTCGTGGCAATCTCATTTCCTAGAGTGCTAGGAAGCAACAAACCGTTTCTCGCTCTAGTTCAGAGTCCAAGTATAGAGTATTGGCCAATAGCATAGCAACGATTGTATGGTTATATCATCTCCTTCATGATTTTCGGTTCTCACTTTCTGGAGCACTTCTTTTGCTTTGTGATAACTATAGTGCCATATATTTTTCTCAGAAATATGTTGCTCACAAGCGGGCAAAACACATTGGCGCATCCGTTGGTTGCTTCTAGCAAGCTTCGTCTTCCTCATGTACACACTTCGCTGAGAAAGGACTTTCCTATCCTTTGTTTGAGAATCTCTTTTAGATCCAAACTTTGAGTCTCGGAACATCCGACCCTTTGCTTGATGGAGCATTAAAATAGAACATGTTCTAGTGAATAGATTAGAGTTTAGTTATTTACCTTCATATCTTCCTTGTACTCTATTTATTCCTCAATAATCAAAACCTAAATATGAGGGAAATTCACTTCTACAAAGCTTAACAACCTCATATCACAAAACATTACCTTCTAAAATACAAGTGGTGAAGTTGAAGCTACACATTTGTAAAAT
>JAULKM010099415.1:0-10884 GCA_032355605.1 Rubia tinctorum
CTGCGGGCTAGACGCTGCGATTCGTGCATTTATTTGAGTTGGGCGAGATCTTCAAATAAATAAAGATCCAATTTTCCGCAATCCAGAGTCTTCGCAAGGATTTTTCATATCATTCGGTTGGCAGTTGAAGTCAACGGTGTTCAAGTTTAGATTGGTACATACATCATAAATTTAGGTTATTTTGGCACTTTCTCGTTTTGCAGGGGAGATGGTCTTCTGTGAGGCAGCCTAAACTTTAGATAGGGCCTTAATGCAATTCTAAATATATTATAGCTCCAGAGACTTTTCTCTAATAATTTTACGGGGACCTATCTCTAAATATTTTACAGGGACCTATCACTAATAATTTTTAGGGACTTTTTTTGTCCATTTTTTCCCATCATTTTCCCGCAGGCAATAATCTGCAAAAAAAAACATTCAAAAAACATTTCAAACTATTTAATCATGCAAAAATAAATATAATCATCCAACTGAAAATTATAAACATCAATGAAAAATAAGTAGAATATCAATGAAAAATCATAAAACATAAAAAGGTAAAATCTTGGGAAAGACCATCTTTCCATAACCTTATGGAAAGACGGGATATAATAGCAATAATAAAAGATAAAAGGTCTTAGTTGCAATATTAAAATTTTATTATGCAACATGTGGTAGTTATAAAATTTAAAACAAGATTCATGCAACCCGAAAATTTCATCTTGATTTCTTATAATTTACATTTTAAACTTGGTCTTTCCATGACTCGTGGAAAGACCTTCTTTCAAGAGACGGACTCAAAACAATTACAACAAAAAATATATAAAATAAATAAATAAAACAGCAAAAAATATTTAAAAATTAAGTAAAAATAACAAAAAATTTGAATTAACGTCGACTACAACTAATAAAACATCAATTAAAAATTATAAAATTATAAAACATATACCTACAAAGTTTCAATATATTTTTTAAAAAACTATATAAATAAAAATATATCAACCAAAAGCTAAAAACATCAATTCATATCACATAAGCTTCACCCAGAAAATAAAAAACACCAACATAAGGAAACAACACAACAAAAAACAACCTATATCACCCAAAACTACATACACCAACTCGCATCACCTAAAACTAACCTAAAAAAACAAAAAAAAATCAACATGAGAGAAAAGAATCAACCTATATAACCCCAAAAACTACAAAAAATCGACTCATATCAACTAAAACTCACCTAGAAAATAAAAAATATATTAACATGAGAAAAAAAATAAAAATATCAGTATAAATTATTCACTCAAAAACTCATAAAAAGTCAACAAATTTTCTTAATTTTAAAACCTACAAATATCAATATATATCACCAAAAAGATAAAAACATCAACTCCTAACACCCAAACCTCATTCGGAAAATGAAAAATATCAACATAAGAAAAATGACACTACAAACATCAACTTCTATTACCAAAACCTCAACCAAAAAATGAAAAATGTCAACATGAGAAAATTAAAAAGACTGCAAATATCAATACATATCAACCAAAAAACTATAAAACATCAACTCATATAAATAAAACCTCACGCGGATAAAGAAAAACATCAAGATAAGATTAAAAAAAGGCTACAAACATCAACAAAAATTTATAGTACCCAGAGAATAAAAATTCTTCAAAAAAGGACTTAATGGGATTTGAACCTAGGTCTCTAATCTCAAAACCTAGAGTAATAACTACTACACCAAAGACTCATTATTCAATATGCATGCAACCAAATAATATTAAATCTCAGTACGTACATGAAGAATACAAATTCGTCAAAATAAAAGTCAGATTGAGATTCGAACTCTAAACCTCTAACATCAATAACCAAAATCCTAACCACTACACCAAACAACTGTTGTTGAATATATTTTAGTCAAACGGTAATCAACCTCAACATAAATGTTTCAAAATCAAGGTTAGAGTGAGATTCGAACCCTAAACCTCTAACATAATGTCCAAAATCCTAACCATTTCCCCAAATAACTATAGTTTAATATTTTTTCATTCAAACACTAATAAACCTCAACATGTATTTAAAAAACATAAAACACAAAATTTAACCTCACCTCTCATAACCAGAAACTCATTTGCCTCTGCTGCCCACCGTCGCGTGAACCATAATCGCAACAAGTGTTGTTCCCAAATTGAGCGCGTGAATCTCACGCGTGAACATTCTTCAGTAGCGACCGTCGACTCAGTTTTCTCGATGTCGCCTTTGCGGTCAGAGAAGTGTCATCTTTTCCGTCGACTCAGCTTCCTTGCTATCACCGATGACAGCCCTTGAAGTGGAGCTCGTTGTTGTCGCAGTGGAGCTCATCATTGTCGCCATCGCAGTGGAGCTCGTCGTAGGTCCCATCGCAGCGCCACCGGGAACGTCGATGTCGCATTGAAGCGAATAACAAAGCGTTGTTGTCAAGGCAGAGGAATTGCAATGGAATTTAGAGGTGCTAATCGCCGAATTGTAGAAGAATTGCAGTGGCGAAGCAAGGGTATAGCGTCACGGCGATCTAGCCAGAGTTGATTAGATCTCGCTGAAGTCGCATTAATTTTTCCGGTGGAAGAAGAATCGTTGCGGCTGTCCGCTAGATTCCGGCCGAGGCAGCGGAATCCGGCGTTAATCGTCAGTCAGAGGCAGTTTCCGGCAACGGTTAAAGGTTCCGATCAGAGGAGGAAGATAAAAATGAATATTCTGATATTTTTGTTATATATATATATAGTATTTTGATAATTGCACAATAGATCCCCATATTTATTAGCATATTTAAAAAAAACCACATTCCAAATGAAATTTCTTATAATTGCACAATAAACTCCGGCTTAAAGTTTATGCTGCCTAAAACAACACTTTGTGTTTACGGGGTTATATTGGCACTTTCAGCCTAAAGTTAGAGTTATTTTAGCACTTCACCAAATATATTATCTTAAATACAAATAATTCAAATTCAATGTTGAATTAGTTCTTCAAGAAAAAATATACAATACATAATATTTTTTAATTAAAACTAAAAATACCGAGAGAATATGAAAGAAATTTATAAATTAGTGTATAATAATAATAATATATATAATTGGGGTTATATGGGTCTACGAATTGGGTCTGGGTCAGGTCTGAGTCTTAATGTTTTAAACCCGGACACAGATCCATTTTTTAAAAATCTAGATCCAAACTCGGACCCAATGAGTCTAAATTTTTTAGACCCATACCTTACCCAATGGGTTTAAATCCCGTGGGTCTGGGTCGGGAACCAGATCCATGCTCATTCATAATTCTCGTAACATAATTTTTTTAAAGATGTTTCTTGTGATATTAACATCCATAAACAGTCGTAGAAGGCGGAATCAAAAGCACAATATAATAGAAATACATTCTTTTATGTTTTTGGTATTTATTATGAATATGAGGCCATTAAAAAAGTTAATTGCAACTATTAAATTAAAAATATAACTATAATGTTAATATTTTCTAAACAAAATATAATTATAAGATATAGAGTAAACATTTATATAAAATATCTCAATTGAATGATAAACACTAAAAATATTAAATATATTTTCATCTTTATCATATGAGAAAGTTTTCTGTTAGACCGACTAACGGTTAGATCAATCATAAAAAAATCCGTTTCAATAGTTTTTAAGGTGAAACTATAATTATTTATACATTGTGATATATTTAAAAAGTTTTTCAAATTATACGAAACTCGTTGTGATAAATAAAAAAAATAAAATCACCAAATTAGTTGCGTCAACTATAAAATGACCTCATCTAATGGTTAGTGGTTTAAAACGAGAATTTGTATTTTAAAATTTTTGTTGTCGAAATTTGAGAAAAATATTAGGAGAGTTTATTGACAAAATTTCAAAAATAGAAATTATAAATGAAGAAAAGAGAATTAAGGAAGAGTTAATATTTAGAAGGTATGTAATTATAAAGAATTTGGTTTAAATAAAATATAATTTAAATTATTTTTTTATATAACTAAAAGTAAAAAAATTGGGTCCCCAAAATTTTTGGGTCCCTGAGTTGTAGAGCCAATTGGAACGGGCCTTAGCCGACCCCGAGTGGGGGTATTTCAATTATTTTGACTAAACTAAACCAAGTTGTTTAAAAATATTATACCTATATTATGAGTTTGTTTCTTGGAAGACGGTATTTCAATAAGCCATGAAAAGACCAAGGTTTAAAGTGTAAATTAGAAGAAATGAAGATAAAAAATTTTGGTTGCATGAATTGGGTTATAAACATTCTAACTACTACACGTTGCATAATAAAATTTTAATATTTCAACTTAAATCTTTTACCTTTTATTATTTTAATTAAATGTCATCTTTCCATAATCTTATGGAAATACGGTATTTCCCAAGATTTTACCCAATATTATTATATGTTACTGATTTTATTTCTTTACCATATATAATCAATATTAATTTGTTAAAATATATTCCTTCCGGTCCACCAATAACTTCCTACTTTCCTTTTTTTATCCTTCCCACTAATAAATTCATATTTCTAATCTTTCTACATTTAGCTATAAATATGTGGTCACAACTCTTTCTTTCATTTAATTTATGTTGGTCCACTGTCATCACCCATTTCAAAGATGTAACATATACATATCTTATATTTTGTGCAAAAGCAATTCGGAACTTTAAAGTAGGACGGGGGAGTATATAACTTCTAAAAAATATAGTATTTAAAGCTATATATATCTCACTAACTGTATTTATATATATCATTGAATAAAATCGAAAGAACCGCGAAATCGAGAATAACAAAAGGTTCGGATTTTTGTAAATATTGATAGAGCACTTTTGTACACAATTCAGATTTAATTATATATCACTAAGTCATGTTTTAAACCGACTAACTGTTAAAAAAAGGATTTTATAATTAGTGGGACTAATATAGTGATTAGATATTTACTTTTATTTCATGTAATGAGATACATATAATTATGAAATCCTTTAAAAATTAATCTCAACATACAAATAATTATTTTTTATATATTTTTAATGAAATATTACAAAAATGAGAAGATATCCTGTTAGGAAGCCTCAAGTTTTGGCATGGACAAGGGAAATCACCGTGCTATGGGTTTTGGGACCAAAATGTAAATTAAAAAAATTAGCGCCTAACTAATAAACTCTGGAATAACGAAAGAGACATTTTGCAAATATCAAAATGAAATAACCAATTCCTAATAAAACGTTGAAAAATATCTTTATCTCTCTCCAATATTCATTATGATCTTCCTCAACCAAATCTGATTCTCGCCACAATCTCGACAGAATTCACATCGAAATTTATCAACATCTCGATGGAATCAACTCCATGAGCACAAACGAAGAATCAATTGAAACCACAACACACAAACAAGATGAAGATTCGACCATGTAAGTATATTTGTACTCAAATATGATTCAATTTGTTCAACGATGAGATGAATGGAACAAATATGATGTTATGAATATTGGAAACATAGGAAAAACATAATCGACGAGCAAAATAAAGCTTAACACACGAATTGGGAACTTACCACAATATCCGAGCTAAAAGATGAAAATTCCCACCATGAAGAGCATAAAATTATGCAAATAAAAGGTAAAACACATTTAGCTCAGGATAACAGTACATGATCTGCAAAATTATATCAGGATATGAAGCTGCTTGTTTAAATGCAGCTGTTTGTATCTGCAGAATAAGGTTTACTGGTATTAAATTGATATTTGTATTGGAATGTTACTACATTAAGCTGAGATTAAGATCATCAATCTACAAAGCTATATCATAATATGAGGTTGTTTGTATTCTCTGTTGATGTTTATATATTAAGTGTGAGGTTAAAAACTATTCTGTTGATGTTTATATTTCCATTTTTACTACATTGATCTACATAATTTAATCATGATATGAGGGTGCATGTTTCTCTCTTGATGTTTATACATAAAACACGAGGTTAGTAGCTGATAGGGTGATATTTTAGTTCATATAAATGATGTTTCCCTGTATTTTTGTTGATGCGGAAAGAATATAGCATGAGGTTCCTGTATTTCCTATTATGTTTTTCCTAGTGATGTGTGAATGATATGGAATGAGGTTATTCTTTTTATTACTATTCTTTTGTAAACATTAATTGAGGTTGATGTTATTTATGTTGAGGTATTAATAATAGGGCATGAGTTTGCTATTTTTCTGTTGAAGTTTATATATATAGATTATGAGGTTCACTATTGTTCAGTTGTAGTTTATAAAATGGGGCAAATGATGAAATCTAACAAATAGATGCTTATGATTTCTTGGAAGGAGTAACTACAACAATATGGGAAGAGTTAGAAAACTTATACCACCGCCAGTCCAAAGCAAGAGGTTTCAGTGTACGAAAATCAACAACACATGAGACAAATGACAACAAGCTAAAGGGTAGATACTATACATATTATTGAAAAGGCAGAACAAATAACAAGTTTGTAACTTCTCGGAGTTGAGAATAATAATAGGAAGATGAAGGAATTCTTTATAACAAGAAAAGTTGCGGAGCCAAGGAATTTATCAAGTTGATCGAAGATGACATGCGCACAGTTCATCAACTCATCGTAACTCAGAACTATGAACTCACACATCCTCTGTGGCAATGTATACATAGAAGTGAAAGGAACACAGGCCTCGGAAAAAGGAAAAATAATTTAAGCAATGGAAGAAGTTGAACTAACACCAGCTAATAAATACAAGTAGATGGTAAATGATGTTAAAAGTGAAGACTTAATCAGGAACACCACGTGAGATCACATCAATTATGTGAGTAGACTAAAAATGAAACAAATAGATGATGGAGATGCTCAAGAATTGATCGACTTGCTCGCAGAATAGGATGAAAAAGAAGAAGACCACTTTTTTAGGGTAAAGCTCGATAATGAGGGAAGAATGTCAGCACTATTCTATAGGTATTCCATGAGTGCTAAGGATTTCAAGATATATGGGGATTTTTTTGTTTTCGATTCAACATATCGAACCAACAAATACAACCTCATCTATGCTTCCTTTGCTGGTCTCAACAATTACAAAATGAATGTCATGTTTGGACACACCTTCATTATTGATGAAGTTGCAGAAAGAATTTTGTAGTTGCTGAATATATTCAAGAAGTCTATGGGACAAAGTGAACCCATCACCATATTCATAGATCAAGGACAAAGCCATTACAAAGGCAGTACAAGAGGTATAATGTTCATTCATTTCAATTTCAGTGTTACATGAGGTACATTTGTGTATAACATATTCTGCATGAGGATGACTAGTACGCTGTAGATATTCAGAAAACTATACATGATTTTGATATCTTTGTAGTTTCTTTGGGATGGTTATAGTTCAGTAACCTTTTTTTAAGAAACCTGCATGAAGTTTTCTGTCTTTTTATTGAGGTCTTAATAGTATGGAATGAGGTTGTTCTTTTCCCTCTTATCTTTGTCAACCTGCAGTTAATATCAACTTCGCTTTTTATTAATGCCTGAAATATGACATGAGGGTTATGCAAAACTTGATGATTTTTATCATCCAACAGATGTTGTTTGATAAATATGGAATCAGACTGTTTATGCTTGCAGTAACTTGATGTTTGCAATTTTAATGGCAGGTTCCCCAACACAAGGCATAGGCTTTGTATATGTCATCTAAAAGAAAATGCCATGAGCCAATATGATAACTTGAAGAACGACTCTGAATTTAGCCAGGCATTTGACAAGTTCTAGGTGTTATGCGCAGATCAAGATGAGTTTGAGAACAAATGTACATAATTCATCAACACATATCAACTACAAGATCTTACTTGGTTCAAGTGACTATACAAGCTGCAAGATATATGGTGCAAGACCCTAATAAATTACTACTTCTCAGCTAGGACACTATCTTCCCAATGAAGTGAGAGCATCAATGCTATTGTTGCTTCAACACATCAAAGACTACAATGCTTATCAATTTTACCATATTTGTAGTGACACAATCCATAATTGGATAACCAAAGAATCAGACATGGAGTTATACAGTTCCAAATCAAGACCAGGAGACAAAGAAGAATGTCCAGTAATTCTCAAACACGTAGTAAGAATCTACACACATAATCTATAAATATTTCAAGATGCAGTAGGATATCGAAATGGCATCAAGAGCATATCTGCAAATGAATGGAGGAACTTTATGAATTTATGAAATTGTGCACAAAAACATGACCTCAAAAGCATAATCGGTTCTTTACACAAAGCCAACATCAATTGAGCATCCAAAAGTGAGATGTTATTGCAAACACTTTGACAAAGTCTGGTTCCTCTGCAGCCCCAACCTAAGTGTTCTACACTTGTGTAACAAAACAAGAATTCTGGACGAGTACATAAGTTTGAGATGGAATAAGATGGAAAAAATGGGAATGTGGAACAATGAAATAAATATCTTAGGCACAATGCAGGTAATGAAATCTGTAAATATTTATTCAGTTTTGGATGAGTTTTTCTGAATCAAATAGTTGCATGAGCATCTAATGTTTTAATAATCTAGTGATGTTTCTATATTTCTAAACGAGGTTATTATTTTAGGTAGTGATGTTTTTCAGTTTGAATACTGATGTTTATTGAGTTCTGGATGTGATTTTCTTAATCAAATAGTAATAGGATCAGTATCTAAACTTTTGGGTACTTCTGATGATGTTTCTGTAATTCTGGATGAGGTTACTATTCTTATAAGTGATGTTTACATTTGTAATAATGATGTTCTTCCAAACTTCATTGACTTTATATGTTTCTTTGATTGCAGGTACCAGTACTGAGAGGAAAAATCCCATGGAATCTACAAACGAAAAGGAAATTCTACAATTTATACTGAAAAGTGAAAGAAACATTGAAGCAAGAAGAATGTTGGAAGAATCCTTTGATAACCACCATCAATGCCATAATCTCACTCGTTGAAGAGCCCAAAGTTTCAGGAGCCAACGTGATAACTCAAGTCGGAACCAAACTTGCACCACCTGTCCTTAATCCGGAATATACAAAGACAAAGGGAAGAAGCAAAAGAGAAAAATTGGCAATTAAAAGGAAGAAGTCAAGTTCCAATGAATTTGGATCCAAGACACCAAATCCTTACCTGTTTTGATCCATTTCATATAAACATTAAGTTGATGTTTTATTTAATACTAGATTAATTGTTTTTTTATTATGTCCAGCTGAACTTAAATAGAACCTTATTATATCATTTATGAACATCATTTCCAAATAAGAAACATCATCAGCTTTCTGATATTCATTATTTACCTCTTTTTACACTTTGCAAGGGCATGTCCCCTATAGTTCAAAACCTCATTACATAATAATAAACCTCATAAAACTCAATTCCAAAGCATACACAAAATTAAGCAAAAACATAAACGTAATTCAAATAAATATCATTTCAAAATATTAAAAAATCAACATTAAAAAAAACATTCAGATTACAACATAAAAATATAAAAACATCAACCTAATTTCAAGAGGATAAAAAATCTATAGTTATTAAGATTCATGAATTAAAGGGTCAGGGTAACTATCATCTAAAAAAATCTATCCTCCCATAATCGTACCTAAAAACATGCGTTAACCAATGCATTTGATATGCTTATTATTATGTTTTGGTTGGTTGATTGCTAGTTTTAGTTAGGTTTATATTACAAAGAGTTTAGATGATCATTGTTGGTTTTCTTATTTAAATCCTTAGTTTTGTAGACTTATTTGAATATAATGGACACTATGTCCTCATGAGCTCCTAGATTATGTTTTTGCGAGCTTAGCACTTCGGCGTAGTTTTGTAGAAGCTCATCCGAAAGGGTGGTAGTAGATATTAGAAGGTCATCCGCAAATGTGGTAGTAGATATTAGAAGGCTACAAGTCAAAATGTGGTAGTAGATGGAATCAAACCGAGAAGAAGAAAGGAGTCGAGTCCAACACTTGAAGACTTGGCACTGTCGTGTGAATCAACAGGGGCTGTGCCATCCAACACGATGGTACTAGATGTCCTTGGCACAAGCCGCTTGGTTCTACACTGCCCGTACCATTTGTGATGCCTCGTGCGGCTAAGTATTGGCACGGGCTATGCTATTTTACACTGCCCATGTTTCTCCAAAGTAAACATTAGAAGACCAGCTTATGAGGTGCAAATATTTACATGCCCCGCCATCAATTTTCTTAGAAAATTACTACCAACCAATAGCCCGCAAGGATATACATGGACAGCACGTTTATAAGAGTTAATAATGCGTTTGGCTAGTGGCCTGCAAAAATTTACACGACCCGTGACATTCAAATTATCAAGGAAGAGTGATGAAACGTCTAGTGCATGTATTTTTCAAAGCAATTGGTTCACTAACAACGTGTTAGCTACACTCACAAAATGGAAATAAATTTTATTAAAATACTCAGAAAGGAGATTTATTGAACTAGAACATATATCTTAAATCTAACACACATTACAAATAGACCTAGATGAGAGTTTATATAGATCTCCCAACATAGTCCTAAACAAGAATGGAATAGAAATTCTAACCCTAGTCATAAACAGAATTGGAATTACCTAATAACAACATAAAAGGATTCGGATTCAAGTCACATTCCAACACAGATTTTATCCTGAAATTCCCATTACGCCCAACCGTCAGATAGATGATGCACATCGGTTGTTGCTCAAGGTTAGGAGCGATGGTTTTCTCCAAAGGAAAATTCTCTCCTTTATGAGAATGGTGTTGATGCATTCCCTCAGGATTCTCATCTTGATGCTCCATGTAGTAGGCTCCTCAAAATTGTCACTAGAAGGGGTATTATTCACAGTTTCTAAGTAAGGCCTTCTAGC
>JAULKM010099416.1:0-10884 GCA_032355605.1 Rubia tinctorum
ACTATCTACTTTCTAGTAGTATAGCCGCAATTAGGGCATATAAATACATCTTTGAGAGGCACGACGACGGCCTCCCATATGTCCTTACTTAGAAAGGGTGGCCACTTCCCTTTTATGGCTGTGATTACCTTCTCTATCACAAGTTTTTTGTGACATCGTAAGTGATTGACCCTACTGGAGTGGCGATTATTGTTCCCGCTGGTCTATTTTTGCTTTCATTTTTGGCAGCTAAGTATTTAACAGATGGGAACATACCTATTTTCCCATCAAAGAGGATAGTTCCTTGGTCATTTATGACTGGTCTAGAAACTGCACATAGGAAGCTGAGTTTGGGTATGTGAGCATAATGTTGGGTTGTCTCATGCAGATGGGTTTCATCTGGGGCAAGCAAATACTTAACGGATGGCTTCGTAAGGTAAAACCATTTTCCATCCAAGTGAATCACATTATACATGTTTGTAAATTTCAAAGATTAGGATATGAGTTGAGCTAATTATAATTGTAACCTTTCTTCTTTGCATTTGATGGTCAACAACGGCTTGATGGCATTAGTTTGGCCTTTTATGTTCTTCGCTGCAATCCACCTTTGAATGGTTCTCTTGCCCACATGAAGTGCTGCTCTGGTTCTTCTTTTAGTCAATGATAAGACCTTCAAGGTTCCCAGGTCCAATTCCTTCTTCCCTGGTCCAGGTCTGCCCCTTTTCATGGTTCTAACATCAACTGGAACACCTGGTGTTAACTTATTCTTAACTCTAGACCACATTGTGCTTACAGTTAGAATGGATACCTCCCATCTTGCTGCGGCTTCAATTCTTTTACTGTGCCCTATCATCCCATTGTTTTGGTGCAGAAGCAAGAACTCTGCCAAAGCTTGCCTCTCTTCGGCTGTTAGTTTTTTGTGTTTCATCTTTATGACCTTATGACTTGTTGTTGCTTCATGTACTTGCAGAAATGGATGAAAATTGCTGCTGCTTGCCCTTCAAATTTCCTGCTAACTTCTGCTGCTGCCCCTGCCTGTGCCCCTGAACAGATACTACAAGCTGCTACTTCCCTTGTCCATCTCAGTGATGATGCAGCAGCTCCTAGATAGAACCAGAGGTTTCACAACTCCTGTATGCCTGCGAAAGGAATTTTTTCCGAGAGAATGAATGAAAATATTTTTGGTTTGGGGTAATGGATAGCATAAAGGTAGTGAATATATAGAGGGTGGGCAGTCAGGAATTTTCATGTACTGTACTCCTGTAGTTCAGAAAGTTCCATCCAAATTTGAGGGAAATGTGTAAAAGTTAATTTTTGACCCCAAAACTTAAGTTGTAAAATTCGGATTTAGTACTGTACATTTTTCTGAAATTTAGCACTGTTCACCCACATGAACAATACAACTGCCTGTCCTTATAATGATAAAAAAGGGTCAAAATTTTGAGACCAACTCCCTCTCTCTACAGCTTGATTTGGGACAGAGGGAGTATGTGATTTCATACGTACGATACATATTGACATGGTTTAATTGATTTATTAATTATCTTGTGTAATTTGATTATACGATTATTGTATTTTAATATTTTTCATTCATTGATGCTTGTTTGCTTGATTATAGCTATTAAGTAACTATAAAATTTGGCCCATCTCAAGTAAAATTGGGATATTCGAGGTTGGAATTCTGACCCGTCCCGACTCGTTGTTAAAATGTTCATTTATAAATTTTACAATGAGTGGATCTCTTGACAGAATTCCTGCTCATAAACTTATAAATAGGTCATTTACTTTTTAACTTATGCACTGCATTTGTTAAATTACATATTAAATTCAGAAAATTTTAAAATATGTTTTTATGTGATATATTTTTATCTTTTCACATTCAAATACATATTATTAATTGTTTGAACTTTTAAAATAAAATATTTAAATTTTATAAAAATTTATAACATTTAAAGTAAAAGTCACTGTGGATTGTCTATAAACTTATGGAAATGGCGATTTTGCTGAGACTTTCTCTTTTACGATTGTGTACTTGTGGTTGATTCTATAATAACTTTTATGTTTGAACGTACTTCTCTGTTTTGCTAAAAAATGTTTATTGAAGTCAAATTCTGTAAGGTTTGGCCTTAAATTTCATATTATATATACTATAAAAAAAATTAGTGAGATATCGTTAGATTTATCTTAACATCTAAATATTAGTTTATTATTAGTTTTCTAAATATTAGTTTGTATGCAAAATTATTATATGTAATTAGAAAAATTGATGGTCAAACATGATCATTGAAGATTTTGAAAAAGTAAATAAGCAACACATAGTGACAAAGTCTTGTGTGAGGCCGTCTCACAGCAAGAACAATAATAAATGTGCAATATCATTAAGTTTAATTAGAGATAGAGTTTCAAGTATAATTTAAGAAAGTTTGGGAGATGAAGGAGGGATCTGGGTGCAAATACCACTTTTTGGAGGTGATGGGCATAAATAATTGGGGAATCAATAATCCAGGGCCAAGAATTTGGGTCAGAGAAATTTGCATATCAATTTGTTTCCTTATTTCCACTAAATTCACGAGTATTTACTACCAGACATGATGTTTCAATTAAATCATGTGATGTTATACCATAAGTTTTCTTTTCCTACTAAAATCATGTGTTTAAAGTTAAATTTTGATCATTTAATGTAAATCTTGTGTTTATATGTTAAATTTTACACGGTTTACTTATTTTGATGCCAGTTTGGGATATTTTACTATAATAATTTTGAAGTTAACTTATATTTTATTTTTGATTGATGTAGATGTGTTACCTTTTCATCATGTCATTTTTAATATTGATGCTTCTTATTTTTTTTATTAATTTTTATTTAATGTATTTTTTATGTTTCAATAGTGTGAATCGATTTTTTATAATTTTATATTGATGTTTCTTAATTTTGAATTTATATTCTTATTTAATGTATGCCTTTTTGTACGTTTTAATATTGTAAATGGAATTTCTATAATTTAATAGTGATGTTTCTTATTTTTGAATTTAAATATATATTTAATGTATGCCTCATGTTTTAATAGTGTTAATCAGTTTTTTGGATTTTAATAGTGATATTTTATTTAGAATTTAGCAAATTATTTTGATGTGCACTTTAAAATTTTAATATACATGTGTATTTCAATATTTTTTATTTTATGTATTTTTAGTATATTGATTTGATGTTTACCGATATTTTTAGTATAGTTATTTGAAGTATATTTGTTTTAAGTTGATGTATATTCTAATATTCATATTGATTTTTGATTATTTTAATTTAATATTAATTTTAATAAATTAATGTGATGTTATAACTAATTCATTCGATCTTTTAATAATTTGAAATGATATGATAGTTTTCAAATTAATTTTTTAATAAGATTAAATAGGGAATGGACCCATCTGAACTGCGCCAAAATTGTGATGTCTAGAAAAGTAAAAAAGTTCCTCCAGGGCTAACCGGCAAGATGTTATCATCATCAGTTTTTTCTTCATGACAAATCGCCAAGATGTTTATCATCAGCGCGCATCCACTTTTTCTTAGGCGACAAACTGCACCAGTCCTGGAATAATGATGGAAACCGACAAAATCGCACCAGTCTCGGGGTCATTAATTTGAAATTCAACAAGAATGCGGGAACGCCGCCATATTTGTTGTCGTTCTAATAGAAGACCGACTGATTTACAATGGGATTCCGGCTATTGAAATCAAATCTTTGCCTTCGTTTTTAATACCAAAAATCGGAGGGTAAATTCCAACGTAATACTGATACGCCACTAATTTTCGATTTGATACCAGCAACTGAAATCCGACCCAAAACGCAAGAGGCAACCAAGAGATCAATCATAAATGCAAGAAATCACGAATAAACCGATCAAAAATGCAACAAAGCGAGAAGATGCAAGGATAATTGGCCCGAAATTGGCGAGGAGGATGCAAACGGAGAAGAAAACCGCTAGAGCTCTTTGCATTTTTGTGTAATTTTAGTCCAATCCTTCAATTTTCATGATTTTTAAAAAGAACCCTGAATCCAAAGTAATTGCAAATTTAACCCCCTTTAGCCTTTTATTTTTTTTAGTCTCTGGTCTCACCATGAGACTATCTTGCATAACACTGACTCATACTTAGTGGGATTAGGGAGTAAGTATTTCCGTAGTGGTTCACGAATTGGAATTGTTGGGGAGAAAATATGATTGATAATATCACAAGCGGGATCCACTATTTGGACGTACGACAACTATACCACATTAAAACCCCAATTCATTAGGATCCTTTCAATTTCTTTACCTTCTCATCTTTCTCCTTGGGCTCCTCTACCACGGGGGTTTCAATTTCCTCTAAATAAACATGACACGACATAGTAGCATTATTGTACACAGTAAAATACTCCTCTTCATCTGTCTTAAGAAAACAACCATTAATCATCCTTGGATTGCACTTCTCTAGTTTCTCAATATTATTAAATTCTCTTGTGACTAACTCATCTATATCCACTTCAAACAGACTCCCCTAAAAATTCTTAAACCCAGTCAAATTAACCACCAAGTTATTTGGCCTATGCAAATATAAGCATTCTAGTACATACTTGAACTCCATTCCATTAACCTTAATCGTGGGAGCACTAGAAGGTTCATGGTTTGTTACCTTAGGTCTGTAGGGGATAATCATGAGTGGATGGGTTGGCCTCTGAGCACTTCTGTTTAATGGAACAATAGCATTGCATGCATTCTCTTGAATTCCTTGTTTGGCCATGGTAGTTTTCGAGCTTGAGAGGTTTTGCGGCAAAAAGTTTTTGATAATGAAGAGAATTTGTGTTTTAACACACCTCAAATTCTCGATAATATTGTGAGCAAGAAAGCCCAAAATTTTAGGCTATAATCTCTCAATGGTGGCTTCCAAAAATCTAAAAATGGCAAGAGACAAGGAATATGGTAGTCAAAAATAGAGGAAAGGTGGAGAGTTGGAAAAAATTGAAAGAGAGTAAATTTTTCTCTTTTCACCCCATTAACCGCACCACCCTTTTTCCTTCCCAAGTAAAAATCATCATTGCCTTTTTCCCACTTGTCAACTCATGTTATCCACTTTAATTCCAACATAGCTCTTCTCATTCTATTTTTGTTCTCGATTTTCTTCTTTATATTTTTTTGTTTTTTAATTTATATACACAAATGATAGAAAACAGTACTAAAAACTGAATAAAGACTAATGAAAAAAATACCTCAAACCTGACATACGCTTAAGTGTTGCCTTAGGATCTAAAAAGTTACAGTGTCCAAAGGTATAGTAAAAATATCTGCAAAGTGCTAAGATGTTGGAACATAGGCAACCACCACTTCTTTCCTTTCAACTAGATCTCGAATAAAATGGTGCCTTATATCAATGTGCTTTGTTCAAGAATGATGTACACGATTTTTAGATATATCAATTGAACTTTTGTTGTCACATGACACTTTTAGAGGCCCTTCTTTAATTTCATAATGATTCAGCATCTGTTTCATCCACAATAATTGTGCACAACAACTTCCAGCAGTAAGATACTCATCTTCAACAGTTGACAAGGAGATAAAATTTTGTTTCTTGCTATACCAAGATACCAAATTCGTACCAATTAAGAAACATCAACCAAAGGTGCTTTTACGATCATCTGTATTACCATCCCAATCAGAATCACTATAACCAACCAGATAAGAGTCTTGATTGTTTAAATACCAGATTCCATACTCATAAGTCTCACTAACATATCAAATTATCCTTTTGACTGCAGTTAATTGAGATTCCTTAAGATCAGCCTGAAATATTGCACATACTCTTACAGTGAAACATATATCTGACTGACTTACTGTAATATACAACAAACTCCCAATCATACTCATGTACGATTTGTGATCAACTTCAACCCATTTCTCACCCTTCACCAATATGTTAGTAGCCCCCATTGGTGTTCATACAGCTCAATAATTACTCAGTCCAAACCTCTTCACCAAATTCAAGGTTTACTTTCTTTGATTTATAAACAGATCACTCTTTTCTTGTTTCACTTGAAGGCCTAGAAAATAGGTGAGCTCTTCAACCATGCTCATCTTAAATTCAGCCTACATCAAAGTTACAAAATCTTGTACCATGGATGGTGAAGTAGATCCATACACAATATCATCAATATAAATTTGAGAAATCAAAATATTTGATGATTTGTTAAACACAAACAAGGTGCGATCTAATCCTCAACAACCCCATGACTGAGCAAGTTGAGTATGTTGGAACACAGGCTATAACAGCCGAGACTGAGCAGGCCGAGAATGTTCCAACACAAGAACCTAAGCTGGTCTATTCCAGTGATGAGGTCTTGGATGAATTCATCTAGACTATATTGAGGAAGGCCAAAAGAAAGGAACCTACTTCTAAGCCATCACAGCTAGCTAAGAAGAGTAAGAAGGGGACTCATGCACTAGCATCGAAGAAGAAGCCCACATTACCTCCACCTTCAGTAAGTGATACCCTTTCTTAAATTTTTATGATGATAAGTGTGAAGAGATGTTGAAGGTATTTTCTCTCCCCACTAGTGTTCGTACAACTCAATAATTAGTCAGTCCAAACCTCTTCACCTAATTCAAGGTATACTTACTTTGATTTATAAACAGACCACTCTATTCTTGTTTCACCTGTAGGCCTAGAAAATAAGTGAGTTCTCCAACCATACTCATCTCAAATTCAGCTTACATCAAAGTTACAAAATCATGTAACATTGATGGTGAAGTAGAGTCAAACACAATATCATCAACATAAATTTGAGCAATCAAAATATTTGATCATTTGTTAAATACAAAAAAGGCGTGATCTTCTCCCGCTCGACGATAACCTTTCTAAATAAGAAAGTTAGTGAGTCGCTCATATAAAACCTTGGTTCTTGTTTTAATTTGTACAAGGCCTTGTTGAGTTGATACGCATGATGTGGAAAGAGAGGATTCTAAAATTCTTTGGGTTGTTCCATGTACACTTCTTCATTTACCACACCATTCAGGAAAGCACTTTTGACATCCATCAAATGCAGCGTGAAATTCATAGTGCAAGCAATAGCAAGTAAAATTCAAATGGATTCTAACCTGGAAACTGGTACGAATGTGTCATGAAAATCTACTTCTTCAACCTGAGTATATCCATGAGCAACCAATATTGCTTTATTCCTTGTAATATGACCATCATCATCAAACTTGTTTTTGAAGATTCACTTTGTGCCAATAACATTTACACCTTTGGATCGAGGAGTGAGATACCAACATCATTACATTCAAATTGCCCAAGTTCTTCTTGCATTTCCGCAATCTAATATTCATCAAGTAGAGCTTCCTTGTAATTTTTAGGTTCAATGAGAGAGATGAAACACTGTAATCTTGCAAGCTCTCTGTAGTTTACCCAAGGGATTGTACGAGTTCTCTTGATGCTGGGTTCAGGTTGTACCTATGTTAGACATGCAATGTTTAAGTAGGAGTAGATATTACAACATACTCGATTTCTTCAAGTTCAGCAGGACTGTCTGAATGTTCAGATGTTCCAACATAGTCTGACTAGTCAGGCGGATTGTTCTGTGTTGGAACATAGTCTAAATTTGGTTCATTTTCTCTTTCACTTGATACATGTTCATAATCAGAATCATCTACCGTGATATTTATGGATTCCAAAAAGAACATTTGTACGAAGATTGTATACTTGATAAGCACGGTTGCTCATTGCATATCCAAGTAAAATTCCAACAACACTGCGATTGTCAAACTTTGCCAGTTGATCTCTATCTCTGAGAATATAGCACCTGCTTCCAAACACATGAAATAATGAGACATTTGGCTTCCTGCTCTTCCATATTTCATATGACATTTTACTCGTGAATGGACGAAGGTAACTACAATTTATAGTATAGCAAGCTATGTTGATGGCTCCTGCCCACCATTTCTTATGAATTTCTTTCTCAGCTAGTATAACTCGAGCTATTTCTTGTAGAGTCATGTTCTTCCTTTCCACAATGCCATTCTATTGAGGAGTGATTGGTGCAGAGAATTTGTGTCAAATGCCTATTTCATCATAGAAATAACTAAACTGAGAGTTCTCAAATTCCCTGCCATGATCACTACGAATTTTGACAATATTTCCAACTGGAATTCCTTTCTCAGTCTGTAATTTGATCAGCAAGCTTCTGAAAACGTCCACGGTATCATATTTTTCTTTAAGAAATGCCACCCAATTATATCTTTGAAAGTCGTCAACACACACAAATATATATATATATATATTGCCACTCACACTAGGTGTATTGACAGGACCCATTAAATCTATATGTAGGTATTCAAGTATTCTCGAGGTGGTGATATACATAACTGATGAGTGAGGTTATCAAATATGTTTACCTTGTTAGCGTGGTCCGCACACAATTCCTTTTTTGTCAGTGAGTGTAGGCATACCTTGTACTGCCTTTAGGTTGGCAATCTTCACCAGGTTTTATAGTTAATATGACCAAGCTTCCCGTGCCACAAGATTTCTTCATCTTGTTTCGAACTTAGGCACTTCCCTTCTTGTTCTAGCAAGTAACAGTTGTCTAAAGATCGAATACCTAAGAGTACTTTATCTTCCCTATGTTTCACTATGCATTTGTCTTTATGAAACTCTACAGTCATATTGACATCATACAACTGACTAATACTCAACATATTTACCTTCAAGTTTTCAACAAGAAGAACACTTGTAAAGATAGAGAACCCTTCGATCTGCAACTCACCCTTTCCAACTACTTGACTCTTCTTTCCATCACAAAAAATGAAAAATCCACCATCGTATGGTTTGATTTTTGTCAGATATTCTTGAGTTCTAGTCATAAGTAGAGAACACCCACTATCAAAATACCAAGAGTCTCTAGATTGTGCAATAACAGAATTGTGAGCAACAAGACAGATTTTAGTGTGTTTAGGAACCCATACCTTTATGACCATGTTTGATCGTTGGATATCATTTATGTTGGAACATGCAGACAATTGTCGTCCATTCTTGATGTTTCTGAGTAGTTTGAAACATTGATCATCCGTGTGGCCTTGATAGGTGCAGTAGCTACAAATAAGAGGTTTGCGTTGCCTTATTTTGATCACTTTTATCTTTATGTATCAAACACCTGACTTGAACTCTACGTGCTTCTCAAAGGCTAGTCATAGCTTATACCTTGCATATTCCCAAAGTTCTTCCCCATAGTCAGCATATCATCTAGTTTTGCCTTTCCAATGTTTAACTTGATAATTGTTGCCTCAACCATTTCAAATCTCTTAGTTGTTGAACATAGATTCAGTTTCAATTATTCAATTTCTCTTCTAAGTTCTGTAACCAAAATCAACAACTTCTTCTGCTTCTCAACAAGTTGATTTTTCTCTATTTTCAATGCTTTATTTGATTTCACAACTTTCAACCACATATGCATTGTAGATATCTTCATCACTTACAACCTGGCCTTCGTCACTAAAGGAGTTGTTAAAACCTAATTTTTCTGTGTTGGAACATACTACCTTGTCCATCTTTTCCATGTTGGAACATATATCATCCGATTATGATGTATCATGAATTTTTGCTCCAAATGCTAAGTAATTGCTAGTAAATTCATCTTCATATTTCTCCTCTTCTTCATCTTCACTCCAAAAAGTTACATATGATTTGCCTTGCTTCTTTCGAGTATTAGCACATTCAACCTTGATGTGTCCATATCTTTCACATTCTCTACATTGAATCTTTCATGGCTCCTTTATTCCACCACTTTGATTTCTTGAGAACTACTGATTGGCTTGTTTTATTTGTGTTCCACGATTATTACCAAAGTCTTGAGCTCAAGGTCTATTACCGCCGAATCTTTCTTGAGATTTTTTAATCACTACTTTTGTTAGCATTCTTGAGAAATTCTTACCAAGGTCTTGAGCTCAAGGTCTATTACCGCCGAATCTTTCTTGAGAATTTTTTATTCACTACTTTCTTTAGCATTCTTGAGAAATTCTTAGTGATAAATGCAAGTTCTTCCATACCATCATCACTATCAACTTCATGTGTGATCCCTGATGACGAGGTTTCGAAATCCAACTCCTTTTGCACTTTCTTTGTAGGTTGTTTCAACGTCATCTAAAAGGTTTGCAGTGATCCCATTAGTTCATCTAGAGTCATAGTGACTACATCTCTTAATTATTCTATTTCCGCAACTTTCATAGAAAATCTTTGAGCAACTTTCATCTCGAAGTCTTTTTCACCAGTTTGGACTCCTTGTAAATTTTTCAAAGTTGATACGCCTTATTGGTGATATTTCTTAGTTTTCCATTGAGCACAACAATGGTATCATCCTTCTCCATTTTTAATTCTTTGAACTTTGTGGCCAACATTTGTAGTTTAGATTCATGTACACAACTTGTTCATTCATGCACTGTCTGCAAAGTATCCCATGCTTTCTTTACCTAATGACATGTGAAGATCAGTTTAAACTAATTTTCAATAACTATTGTGAAGATAGCATTTAGCTTTGGAATTTTCCATTAAAGCCTTTAGTTCATGTGCAGTCCATGATGACTTAGCTTTGAGTTTAAATTTCTTCGAACTCGATTCACCTTCTTTTGAACTAGCTCCTACTTCCTCAGTTGATGGATTCCATTATGTTTCAACATAATGCCGAGACAGTTCATCCAGTGAGTTTATGAAAACTCTCATGTGTGCTTTCCAGTAGTTACCGTTTGTTCCTTCCAGCAGAGGTGGTCAAAACAAAGAAGCTCCTTCTTTGATTTCCATTGGTAAAATCGGATCACGCTTTCCTTGACATAACCAAGGTAAGAATAAGTGACTTAGCTCTGATACTAAATGAAATTTTATTTTACCTA
>JAULKM010099417.1:0-10883 GCA_032355605.1 Rubia tinctorum
CGACAACAACGAAATCTATGAAAAAGCAGTGAAAATGTTGGAGACTTACTGGTTGGAGGAAGAGGATGAAACAGTAGCAGCTGGAGAAGGAGCCCAGCCAGGGTTCAACTTTGGTGGTAATACTGCACAGCCTCCAGCAGGTGGATTCAAGTTCGGCTGAGGGTACGATATCTGTCTTTTGATTGTTTTAAGAGTGTTGTGACATTCTCCTGTACAGAGTGATGATTCCATAATTTCTGCAGGGTTTTCTTTTGGTGGTTGAAACATTGGGTTGAGGACATGGTGTGTGTTGGCGTCAAGTCATGGTCGGGTCAGGTCTGGTCGAGTCAGGTCAGGTAAAGTCAGTGCATCTCGAAGTCTGGTTGTCGTATGGTCAAGCGTCGGGTGCCTTAAGGAGATGCCGAGGCAGGTCCTTATATAATGCGGTGGTGAATAAGATTGCATGGTGGGCTCGGGTCTCTCCCGAGCGATGGGCGTGGAACTGGGTTGAAGGGATCCTAAGTTTTTGTTGCATTGTAATTTTGCATTAGTGCCACAGAGTCAGTAGTATGCATAGCGCTATGAGAGAGGAGAGCTTTTGGTTTTGGTACCTTTGGTTTCATATTTGATTTGTTAAATCTTTATTACAAGCCATATCTATACATATAAAACGTCCTTGTCCGAGAATTTTCATTGTACTGCTTTACAACTTAAATGATTGTACCTATCTTTTGTTTGGGTTTTCCTTGGCTCTGTGTTCTGTTTGCATGTGAGACGTGAGATGCTTCACAGCCTTACCATATCTCCTCCAACATTATTAGACTTGCCTAACATTATAGCACGTGAATGTGTAAATGTGTTCGCAAAACATTAGAAAAATGAAAATCAGGTTGCCAACACATACCGATGTACAACCGTAGGATAGTCCAACTGAAAACATTCAAATTCGCTCGTATGCTTTTTCTGTCAAAAATGATTCAAAATTGCAAATATGATTCTACTATTCAATCCTAAGATTTTTGTCAGGAAAATAAATTTAAAAATATTTTTAAACTATTGTTTGAAAATTGTCGACAAGTTCTACGAGGATGGCACACTAATCGAAAAATGATTCTAACAATGTCGATTAGTAGAACATCCGTACAAGGATAACGCCCACAAATAGAGAAATGATCCTACAAGTGACGATCCCAACTAAAAAAAATGATCTGGTGTAAGAGTCTGATTCTATAACTAAGAACGGTCTTATGTAAATTCCGATTCTATGAAATTCGCGTTTTCGATCCTAACTTTAAAACAATCATGCGTTGGATCCCGATTCTATGCATTAGTGCACCTGACACTTGCTTGATGAAATGTCTCAGGACTCATAATGAAGGCACCAAATATAGTAATATAGTCCATCAAACCTCTGATTCACAGCCATTTCCCAAACCAAAAACAATATGAGTAGCCTCCTCTCAAACGGCAGTGATGAAGACCTCATGGACTCACCAAAATCCACGATCACCTCGTGGTGGCGAACCGCGAAAGAGTACGATGAAGACGGCATCCTCAAAATCGACATCTCGGACAGGTTAAACCTTTGTAAGATGTCTCCAAGGCTCAAACTCCTCAGAGAAATGGAGAGGCTGGCGCTCGTTGCGCCACAGGGGATCGACGATCTCCAATTCAAGATCATCGCGTATCGCGTGGGCGAATTCTGGGTGCCTGTCGGAGGGATCAGGAAGGAGGACATGGAGATTCCGGTGGTGGCGACGGTGATGTTGGTTGGATTGAGTGGTTCAGGGAAAAGCTCACTTGTTAATATGATGTATAGCGTTTTTGGGCGGTCTGGCCTAATCCCGTTTGCTCAAACCTCAAGTAAGGCTTGAACTTGATGTTTTACTTGATAATTAAGTGTTACTGAATAAGGTCACGTTTTCCTGAAATGATTTCTTAATGAACTGAATTAGAGGAACATACCAGAATTTAGCTATATAGCATCATTTCACAATTTTACTGAAATGAACCGAATTGCCTTAATTGAAGTGTAGATAAGCGGGAGACAATATGGTCTAAGGTATAAAATTACAATTGAGAAATGTTGCATTTTGACACTTGAAAGAGTTGCATTGAGAGTTTGACACTTTTTAAAGACAGTGCGACATTTTTCTTGGTAATCTTGGAAGTGATGTCACTTTTAGCAACACTTTTAGTAGCTATTGCGTCAAATCTTGAGCTGTTTGACATTTTTTGAATTGATGCACTAGACTTAATTTGGGTTCTTCACTTCCTTCTGGTACTTATGTAAATATATATTCACAAATGCGAAGTTATATTTGATTTTAGCTACTTAGAACATCTCCGACAGTGGTGTTTTTGAACCTGCTTACAATATTTTCACAACAACAAAGCAGACTGTTGCATGTCGTTTGCTCTAAAAATTATGTCAAATGCATACAAAATTAGTAATCTACAAGAATAACACCAATCTGGCTTGTTTTTTTCCAACTTGTTTAGGCAGATTTTCCACCATGTTTCTTGAAGAACACAACGTTGTGAGATCGAGCAAAAGTGGATTCTGTGTGTTTGATTCTAGGGGACTATGCCCCAAACAAATGGATGAAGGGTTTGAAGATGTTTCATCTTGGATGTCTCATGGAGTTCGTCAGAAACAACTTTGTTTGAGATCTGGAGATGATGAGCAACAGCTACATTCATCATCTATCAATGATCATAACATGTTCATGAAGAGGAAAGTCAACGTTGCAATGGTGATGGTCAACATGGCTGAAATTCACATGACATTTGAATCTGGTGATGATTTGGAGTCTCATGTTGATGCAATTAAGCAACTCTTCCACCACCCTAGTCTCCAGGAATCGAGTAAGTTCTCACATCTCTTTTAATTTTATGCTTTTAATGTTTTTATCTGATAATTTTTAGTGATTGTTAAAGTATGTTTTCAGTCTCTTAGTTTTAGTCTCCAAAAACGGTTTGATCCATTGCTTCTCAACTTCTGAGAGTAGTATATTGCTTATCTTCAAGAAACTTATGCGCTATTTTGATAGAAACTCGTGATTTTAGTGAAGTAAGAAAAGGGGGTCAATATATGGAGTTTTAGTCTTAATATAACCATGTCACTTTTGGTAACAATTGTTTTAAAGTCAAGCATGTTAAAAGCATAAAGTGTTGCATTAGGTTGAATTTTTGTTGCAGTGTTTACAATTACACACAATTACATTGACGGAATTAAGGGGTGTCGAGCTGCCAAACAAGTCACCCCGGCAATATTTCGATCTCGGGAGTAGGGCCCAAAGCTTTTTCTCACCCTCTCCCTCTTTGCTTATGTGAGTTTACCTGCCGTTAACTCTGCTTGCTTTTGACTCCCTATGAATTGGCGGTCAGTAAGACATGGGAACCTTAGTCCATGCATTGGTTTACCGAAATCATCTTTACTCCTGTGCTTTCTCGTTTCTTGATCGAAAACTTTATTAGTGCGATAAATTTATATAAAAAAAATTAACATCAAATTTGATTTTATATTTGAGTCTGATTACCCGCTGCACTAACCAAATCTCAAAATGCAAAAGCAGATGAAAATCCCATAATGATACTAACACATGGAGACTTGCTGAGCACTGAGGAAAGGATTTCCACCAGGATCAAGCTCTGTGAATACATAGGAATCTCAGAAACAACAGGGGCATATGACATAGCATGCCTTACAGAACAAGGGATACTGCCCGACGAATGTGATCCAGTGACTGCATATGCCCTAACTGAGGCTGTTTATAGGGCACTTATGCAGGTGGACAGATCCCATAAGCCCAAGAAGAAGATTGTGAATTGGATCCTCCATTTCTTGAGATTCCTCATTCGTAGCCTTGCAAAGTTCTTTGCATTTCTTGCAAATTGGCTCTACAAACTTGACCATAAGGATGCTACTAAGCTCAGGCTCTGAACATGATGTTGTAAGGGCATGGGACAATTTGGCTATGTCTATGTGTAGTGTGTTGTGTTTTTGAGGTAAGTTGTAGGATGAGTATTGAGATGACTGAACGGTGGTAATGTATGATGAGTCGGGACTGTATTAGTTCGTTTATATTTGAAGTGGGCTGTGGTAGTTGTGTTTGGTAGACCTGTATTTATGAGTTGAGTTGCTTATTTTAAGAGCAGCGGAATATCGTCTACTATTTTTTCTCCATTTTTTTGAAAAAAACCTTTCAAATAAACCGCTTTTCTTTTCTATTGTTTGATAAACAACAGAAGAGGTTTTGTTTATAAGGAAAGTGACTTGCGCGTATTTCGCATATACAAAGACTTGAATGAGACAGTCTCGCTCATTCTTATATTGAGACGAATGGTCTAAGTACAATTATTTAAATGTAAGAAATGACATGAGGTACTTTGTGTAATTTTTAAAACTCTACTTATTACTTTATCTCACCATAACTTACGATGAAACAGTCTCGTATGAGTCTCTCTTTGGTATAACTATAAGTAGGGAGATCCGGTCAACAACAGGGTGGGCTTGGTGGAGCCTCGTTCCACATCTGCTCCAATGAGACGAGAATGAAAGTAGTTCTGATAGACGAGAATGAAAGTAGTTCTGATGGGAATGGGATGAGAATGGTGATGAAAATTATATACGCGGTGAATGGTGGACATTAGTTCACATATGTCTCATCTTTGTCACAACTCACTGGACTCGCTATATACTCACTTATTTAATGTATATCAACTGATAAGTGATTTTTTCCGACAATGAACCTACTCCTTCCATCCAAGAATAAAATGGCTCATTGAAGTTCTACTCGGTATTTTATGCAAGTTGAGGTGACAGAATAATTGTGAAAAAGGGATATCTTAGAAAAACGGTGAGCCCAATTATAAAATTGTTAAAGTTAAAAAAGACATTGTAAGAATTTTACAACATATTCCTTTTCATTTTGGGTAAAAATTAAAGTATGCCAATTTTATGTAAAACGGACGAAAATACAAAGTGCGTCAATTATTCTGGAAGTAGGGAGTATCTTACTTGTAACCTTTTCATATAAGTATTTGATCACTTTTAATGTTTAAATTTAGCATCAATAAAATGGATTTTAGGTATGTATGTACATTCAAATCAGGTGGGTACTGCATATTTGAAGTGTGGAGAGATTTATGTGGATATTTGGACGAGATGAATTTTAATATTCTACCTGTTATAAATGATGAGACTGGGATATACAATTTTGAAATGGTGATGAATATGAAAGAATCATAATCTGCACGCATCCCCTTCTTTCGCTTCCTTACTTTCGAAATAAACCATCTTTATTTGCAAGTACAGTAAGCTAAAATTAGCTGGTAAATTGCTAGGTATATATAAACCTTTGTGTTTTCTCCCTTTTGCCCCCAAAATCCAGAAATCCAGAAATCATCCACTTGAACTGATGAACTTGAGCCAAACAACTGACCAGCAAATCTTTAAAAAAAAATCAATTTGGCAGATCTGTTCCATTTGAATTCCCTCTCCAACCAATTGACCACAATTTTTATCACTCAATTAACATCAACAATCTTTAAATTATTAACAGATCATTGTTTTTATTCAAAAACAAAATAAAAAACGGTGGGATGGAAGTAAAAGACAGAAATTTTGCATGGTGTGAGTTGTAATTCCAAGACAGTGGTCCACGAGAAATTGTCTGCAACTTCTGGGAGCTTTAAAATATTTGAAATAAAACAAATTGAGGCCTATGTCCCATCTTTTTCTTTCAGTTGTCATCAATAATTTCTACCAAATATTCGTCCCTGTTTTTCTCTTATTTTCCCCCATTCTTTTGAGTGCTATAAAATATAACTTCATTTTGATTAATACATACGATGAATCTGGTTGAAATATAATTTAGATATTTTTACAATAGATTAATTATTGCTAAATGGTAGTATAATTTAATGTCAATTCCATTTATTGTAATCGCTGCTGGCCATTTTTACCAATAACTATGAATAATATTTTCAAGAAAGTAAAATATAAAATAATCATTAAGAAAAATGACAGTTATGAATGATAGTTAACTCACATTTGTGGTTAAACTAAAAGAGAAAATGACAGTTTTAGTAAAGAGTTTTAAATAAATTTACAGTATACATTTTATTTTATAAGTATGTATAATGTTTTCAAAGCGTTTCTAACTTACTAAGGAAACTTTTAATTGATTCTGAAACAACTCTTCTAATAGTGATAATATCACTACGGGGCAATCTGGTAACCTGAAAATTATGAGAAAAAATTGCGAGCAAGAAAAAAGGTCGGTAGAGAACACACGCGGGATTTCTTTTAAACATTAATTTTACTTTAAAAATTGTTAAATTATTACTAGCATTTTTTTACTTGTATTGCCGTTGGTTGATTTGTTAGCTCTGGTAAATCTTGTTATGTCCGGTGAATGAGTCAATTGAGATTATTTCATTATAAACTGAGAAAGTTTTGAGAACATTTTATAAAAAATATATAAAAATAAAATCTATAATTTCGCATGAAAATGTATATCTAAACTGTCACTTTCTCTAACTAAACAAAGTGAAGTGCAATGGAAGAAAGTTAATTGTGAGGAGGGTTCAGGAATAATATTAAATTATATACTTTTCAACTGAACTGAAATAAATTAACCGAACTCGTAAATATTACATATTTCCTCACTGAATTTTGTTTTCACAGCAGAAGGGTGCTGTTTATGGTTACTTTTTGGAGGTAGTTAAAATTCAATTGATGTAAAGTATGGTCAAAGACAAACTATACAAAAAGCCAACTTTTACAGAGCTTAATAAAACTTACTGATCAGACAAACGAACAAACGAAGATAGTAGTAAATAATTTTCCTGTATCCAAACAATGAAGTGCCACTACTTTTGAAATTTGTTTACAATAATTTTTATCACTAAAGTGGAATTAGTGAATAATTTTACAAGATGTTCAAAAGGAGTGTTGACTTTACAAGATTTATTGATCCATGTGGGAACAAATAAGGAGTAAATGATTTAGGACCATTTAAGCTCAGGTTCTGTTAAGCTGATTTATTACTAATATGAACTTAATTTAATTATATTATTAAATTGTGTTAAATATTATCGACTCAAATTTGATTGAACTGAAATGCTAACAGTTGGAGTGAACAGAACTTTAGTATTGATTTTTTTTTTTTTTGGATCATATTGAATAATTTTGAACATTGTTGTTATAGAATAAACAAGGGCAAAATGCATTCATGTATATCCCTGAATCCTGTTTTGTGTAAAGTGCATTAATAGCCCAGGATTTGCATTGATTCAGAGAGTCACACCCCCGATGATGTTTCCCGTGTTGACCTAGACTTTTCCGGGGTTGACCAAATTTGAAATGACCAAAATACCCCTCCCTAAAATTCCAAGACTATGCGAATCATTTTACCCATTTGCCACCTCCACCTCTTCGAAAAATACCCCTTCACCACCCAACAAGTTGCTCCACCACCTCCGCCCCGTCGGAAAACACCCCTTAGCATCCAAAAACCCAACCACCATCACACACGCAAATGACCCTTACCACCCTAACGGGTTGGCGCCCACCATCTCCCCCACCTCAATCGACGCCAGAAGCTAGAACCTAGAACACACTGCCTCCCACCACCTCAATCGACGTTGAGGCCTTCGAATCAATGCCAT
Organism: Rubia tinctorum; assembly: GCA_032355605.1. Taxonomy (NCBI): domain Eukaryota; kingdom Viridiplantae; phylum Streptophyta; class Magnoliopsida; order Gentianales; family Rubiaceae; genus Rubia; species Rubia tinctorum. The sequence continues at coordinate 7,657 of JAULKM010099417.1, forward strand.
CAACAGGCACTTCAACGCTCCTCCGCAGCCTCATTCGTCACCACTAGGGATGATCATGGGTCGGGTCTAATAAGACCCAGACCCGACCCTAAGAAAAATAGTTAGATCCAGACCCCGGACCCGTAGGGTCTGAAAATTTTAGAACCGTACCCAGACCCGATGGGTCTAAACGAGTCTTGGGTCCAAAACGAGTCTAATATTTTATTTTGTTTTCTTCACTAAATATAATATATATTATCTTAAATGCAAATAATTGAAGTTCAATATGTATTAAAATTATTTTTTCAAGATAACAAAATATACAATACATATTATTTGTTGAATTTGAAATAAAAACACAAAAAGAATATGAAAGTAATTTAGAAATTTGGGTAAAATTATATATAGTTAGGCTTATATGGGTTTACGGGTCTGGGTCTTGGTCGGATCTGGGTCGGGTCTGAGTCTTAGTATTTTAGACCCGGACCCGGACCCGTATCTAAAAATCTAGACCCATACCTGGACCCAATGGGTCTAAATTTTTTTGACTCATACCCGACCCAATAGGTCTAGACCCTGTGAGTTTAGGTCGGATCCTAGACCCATGATCTCCGGGTCCTAGACACATGATCATCCTAGAGAGAAGCACTTACTTCACTTATTAGGAACTTTAAATATAATGCGTTTGTATTGTTTAAATAAATCATGCGGGGGAAAGAGGTCGAATGCACATGAGAGGTGTTGCATGATAATCAGTACAAGTACCGCTTTTTGACAGTTTCCTTTTCCTATTTTTGGATGTATGAATATTTATGCGTTAGATCGAGATGTGGTATGTTTCACTTACCTTGGTAACCAATGAAGGAAAGAAATAAATCTCACCCCACTAGATTATATATTTTTGGTTATGGACATGGTCTATTGATGAGATTGAGGTTGATTTTCATGTTACCCACTACCTAAATACAGATGATACTCCATTTCATTAAGTATAGAGCAAACGTCTTTTGTGGTTCTTAGACTATCACCATCGCCCACTTTTGGACTCTTATATTCTTAACACTTTTGTTCCCAAAGAAAACCAGAGCAACCACCTAACAAAGTACCCTTGCTAGCTCAGCCACGGCGGAAGACCCGACTCGCCCCCGCAAAATCCTTCTGGCCCGATGAGAAAGTAGATTGAAAACGGGAATAAAAAACCGACTTAGTAAATTGTGAGAGAGGTTGGCGGTGGTGTGGAAATAAGGGTTCAGAGGGTTGGGGGTGGCGGAATGGGAAGGAGAAGAGGAAGGGGAAAAAGAAAAACAAAAAGATAAGGAAAGGAAAATGAGAAGGAAAAAGGAAAGGAAAAGAAAGGGGAAAAAAGAATTGTCAATTTTACCCTTAAGAATTAACATTTTGACCTAAGTTAACAGTTTGACTTGACAGAAGAGCCACGATTAAACTGTTTTTTAAGTTGGGTGGTCAAAATTGTTCAAAAAAAATTAAGGAGTCAAAGGTGGATGATGGTGATAGTTCAAGGGCCACAAAAGTCGTTTGCTCATCATAAGTAAATAATCTCTACTATTTATGGCACTTCATTGAAGTAAAAAAGTGCATTTTAACCCAATGTTTTGTCCGAAAGTGCAGAAATAACTTGTAAAATCCGAAAGTGCAGAAATGGCTTGTAAAATCTGAAAGTACGAAGATAACGTTGAACTTTGTTGACCAAAAATATTAACAATCAAACTGGTAGAAAATGGGTGAAATGACCAGTATACCCATGAGTGATTTTTTTAAAAAAAAGAGAGACATTAATAACCCTAGAAAGACATTATAATCGGAAAAGACACCCAGCTCCTAAGCAGCAGCTGCTCCGCCACCTAGCTCAGCTTCCCCACCCCGCCCGCCACCCACCTCCTCCCACCACTGCCCAGCACCACCCAGCCCTCTTCCTTATCCCACTCGCCACCCAACTCCGCCCACCACCTCCTTGGTGTTCAATTCAACGAACTCGCTCTCTCCTTCTTACCTCAACCGCACCCAACTATGCCTACAACCTCCTTGGTGTTCAGTAATTTAGTAAAAACCGACTTAGGGTGTGTTTGGCAGAGTTGTGCTTATAAGCAAAGCTGACTTATTTTGAAAGTAGGAGACAATCAGTTTTTGCTTTTCCCCCAAAAATAACTTATGCTTTCAAAATAAGCTGTTTTTAGCGATTCACCAAACACTAAAAATTGTTTCCTTATAAGCAAAACAACTTATAAACTCTACCAAAAATAGCCTTAGAATTCCGTCCCAACAAAAATTATGCATTTATTTTTTCGCAGTCTTGGATATTTATGTTTGACAGTCAATATCTCTAACTACATATAACAATTTCGCATAAATTTAAAATTTAAAAAATAAATATTAACATAAATGTCACACTCACACTCACACTCACACTCACACTCACACTCACACTCACACTCACACTCACTAGATAACAATACCCCCTTCAAACTCCGTCCCTCCCCCCCCAGATATCCAAGCACACGTAAAATTTGCTTTATTCCTCTTACTAATTTTAACATTGGAAATTTCATTGCTACTTATGAATTAAATGTTAATAGGAACCATGTTTATAAAAAACACACTTATTTTAAAAATCGAGAAAGATTAACTTCTGCTTATGATTTTAAATATAAACAGTTTTTTGAGAGTTTACCGAATGCCAAAATCCGTTCAACTCTTAAGCCAAACAAATTACAAGCCCTGCTAAACACATTCATAGAGGATCTAGTGTGGAAAATAAGATTGATACGGATGTGAAATAATATTCATACTTGATCCTGATCCACTACCTATAACGGGTCTCAATATTGATCCAATTTCCACTCCATAACCTACACTACAAATTAACATAAAACTGCAAATTTCATTTTATGTCATTATTCACTGTCTAACTCTAACTGCATATTTGAGTAAATATATAAGCAATAATATTATCATATGTGATCTTGTTGAATTCTTCATAACAAGTAAATTATCAAAAGTAATTTTTTATTTTCCATTATTATACGTAGTTAAATATATTAATGATTATATAAGTTTATTGATGAGTATGGGAAAAAATCGTTCAATTTAACCTGAGACGGAGAGAGTAGTACTCTACAACTACAAGCATTTCATCAAAATGTCCTTAAATGGTAGAGACAAGTGCAGATATAACCCTACATAATTGACGAAAGTGCAGATATAACCTTCATGTTTTCGAAAGTGCAAAT
>JAULKM010099418.1:0-13008 GCA_032355605.1 Rubia tinctorum
GACTTGCCAAACTATCTACTTAGTTGTATTTAGTAAGCATATTGGGCTTATAAATGTATTTTTGAGAGGTACGACGACGACCTCCCACCTATACAGGATCTATGTAAGGATATACTTGATTCATTGACCTTACATACATCTACCTTTCAGTTTATAGAAAAATATTTTTTTCTTGCTACCAGGTTTACCTCAATTGCTAACTCACATTACTCATTTTTTTGCAGTATGCTCAACTGTACCCACACATGAAAGACAAACTGATTTGGAAGGCTACTTTTAATGGAAACTTCACATTCAAATCAGCATATCAAATGATATCTGAGAAATGGCTAACTCTCTGGATACTGAACAAGGTTTGGGATTCTAAACTTCCAACGAAAATCTCAATCTTTATGTAAAAACTTGCTAATGCCATACTTCCCTTTTATGATGTTCTCATATCCTCAAATGTGTGTCTTGAATCTAAATGTTTTGTCTGGTTTAATCAATGTCCTATGTCTTTTAACATCTAGAAAATTTTTGATTTCCTTATTGATTTCAGTATCCCCTATTTTGACTCTATAATGATAGACTTTTTTTACTATTGGTCACTGAAGGGTGAAACTAAACTTCACTCTTCAATAATCACCCTTTTACCCTCTTTAATTTGTTGGAGACTCTAGAAACCAAGAAATTAGTTTATTTATGAAAAGACCAAGCCCCATATATCAATGATTGTTGAATGTATATAGAAGGATATTTTCCTCATACATTAGACCATACTTCTGTAATACTCAATATAATAGAAACTGGATGCAATGGGATTTGGTCCCTTTTCTGAAACTTCCACCAAAGCTAAATGTTAGATGTAGTAGTTGGGTTAAACCCACATTAGACTTTAAAGTGAATGTTGATGCATCATGGCATATCCCCATGATATATGTGGCATTGGAATTGTCTTTAAAGATAAACAAGGCTCTTTTATTAAGGCTTGTATAAAACTTGTTAAAGCTAATACAAGTTTCCATGGTGAATTAATTGCTCTGAATGAAGGTCTTTTGTTTATTGTCAGTTTAAACTTGGGACCCTTCTCACTTGAAATTGACTGCCTTATGGCTTTGGAATGCATTGTTGACCCTTTCAAAGTCCCGTGGAAATCCTTTCAATTTGCTTTTGACATAAGTGAAACTGAAAAATATAAACATGGCACACATACACACACACACACACACATTCGGGTATGGAAACCTAGTAGCAGATAGACTCAGTAAACTGACCGCTAAAATTGAGCACAAGATTCTTCACTTTCAGGATCTTATTCAGAGAACCATAGCGTTATTGCAGCTTGATAAAATTCAAGTTCCCGTTGTTAGAATTGATATTAGGAATGGATGCTATTGATTCAAATTTATCTTTATTCCAAGTCTAATGCAATAAGATAAATTTTCTATAGCTTAAGAGGGGAACGAAGAACATGTAGGGAATGCTAAAACTATAAGAACGTAAGACCAGAAGCTCAATTTGCAGAGGGTAGAAGTATTTAAGCCTACAGATCAAGGAGTCTCAACAGATACTGAGGGAAAAACTCATGGAAATGAAGCTCATGGAAGTTCATTACAGCTCATTAGACAAACTTCACAACTACTTTGAAATTATTGATTTGTAAATTATTTCTCATTTTAAAAACTTACTTAGGGGATTTATGGAAGTTTGGATTGTTACTTTACATTAGCATAAGGGGTGGAGATGTAGTGATAAAAAACACTACAAAAGAACTCCTTTGTAATCTCTTTCCTTTGACCAGGCAATTAGGTTGCCTTTTGATTAATTTTTTGTACAAAGGCTTCAAGCATAAACTTGAACCATCTTCTTGGAATTTTCTGATTGTTACCTTCCTCGAGGTTGGAGAACCTAATACATATCCCGTATATTTGGGTTTAATGAAAAAAACAATATGGAATAAATCACACTAAACTGAAATCAACTTACCACCTTCTTGAAAACACCCTCATAGGCACAGTTATCTAGCATTGTTTGTCGTTAATCGTTGCTGGAAATGTTATAGGCACCAATTTTTTTTTTGAAAAATCGGAACACCGGTGCCTATGAAACATTCCACCATCAGATGTAAAGGAATTGTAGGGATCCGATGTTGGGACCGGTTCTTTTGGTAAGAAATTGAATGATATGGCATTACTCAACACATGTTTGGTTGGACATTGATACAATTGGTGCAAGAACTGGTGCCTATGGTAGGGAAAAATGTCAAGCACCATCGGTGTATTGGATAAAGAACCGGTGTTAAAGTATTTAATGACCTACCCACTTTATTTGGCGGGTAAAATATAGGGTTTTTGGTAGTTTGGGTTCATTAATGGCATTTTGAGGAGGAAGAACACATTGAATGCTCATCAATAAATACCATAAAAGGTATTTTATTTTTTGGATTTAGTTTGTTTTTAATGATAGTTTGTGTTTGAAAATGTTTGATGGCATATCTATTGTGTGGGTATGATCATCTTTATGTACCTTGAATTGAAGACATGGAATGAGTTTTTTGGTAGAATTCTAGATGTATTTAACGCCATGTTTATGAATGTGATATTGTAGGATATGTTTTGAATGTATTTAGATAATATAGTGTGTTATGGGTTGTCTTTAATTATTGTTGATTGGAATTAGTTGTAGCGTGGAAGTGCTCATCGTGCAGAACTCTAATATTTGCACATCCACTAATTTGTAGAGATGTATCATTCCATCGAGAGGGATAAGCATGTATATCTCAACGTTAGTAGGGTGAGCGATGAATTTGTTGGTTTTGTGGATGAGTTTATTGAATACGCCTTTGGTCGTGAGAAGTGAATCTTATGCCCTTTTCATGATTCCAAAAATCAAAATCGTAGTAAGGATAGTGACATGTTGAAACCTCATCTGCACAAGACAGAGTTCTGCAAATATTATTTGGTTAAGAGTTTTCATGGGGAAAAAATCCCTCGGAAATAGTAGTTGGTAGTAATGAAGAGTATTTTGGTGATGTAAATGTGGATGATATGACTGAGGAGGTAGTGGATGAATTTTAGTGGAGGCCATTGGTTTTGTCTAATTATTTAGGTGAGAAGGATAAACCAATGTATTCCTGTTGCAAGAAGAAAGACACGGTCATGTCATGTTTGATGGAGTTGTTCAACATGAAAGTTGTTGGTTCGTGAGCAACATTGGTGTGAATATGTTGCTTAAATTAGTGAATGAGAAGCTTCCGACCAGTAATGGGTTACCGGACAATATCTATGATGCTAAGAGAATTTTGTATCCTATGGAAATGGAGTATATAAAAAAACATGCTTGTCCAAGTGTCTGTGTTTTTTATAGAGGCGGATTGGAGGATGCTGTGATTTTATACGTATATCATGTCCCGTTACAAGAAAATGCGAAATTAGGATGATGATGGAGAGCTTGTAGTGAAGGTAAGGCCTTCTAAATGCATGTTGTACCTTTATGTTGTTCCAAGTCTTAAAAGGTTGTTAAGAATAATAAGGATGCAAAGAACATAGCATGGTATAGGGTAATGAGATATTGTGATGACGATATGATTCGTCATCCGACAGATGGGGATCAGGGGAAGAATTTTGACAAGATGTATCCAAAGTTTGCATTTGAACCAAGGAATTTGTGGATGACTTTGTGTACTGATGATATGAATCTGTTTGGTAACATGTTGTCGAAGTACAGTTTGTGGCCGGTTATGTTTGCCATAGATAATATTTCTCCCTATTTGTGCAGGAAGAAGGAATATGTGTTGATGACCTTGATGATTTCAGAGCTAAATAGCCTGGAAATGATATCGATACAAATCCGGCCCCTCTGATAGAAGATTTGAAGGAACTGTGTTCGCCCTGTATTTTTGTATACTATGGGTTTTTTTAGAATGGAGTTAAACTTGAATGGAATGCTATTTTGTACTACAAATGATTTCCTACAAGCGAGGAGGGAAAAAATTCCAAAGGTGAAGAATGGTTAAAAAAGAATTTTTATCTCGGTTATCAGAAATTCCCCATGGTGAAGCACAAGTTTTGAGATGACATGGTTCATTTTGTTAGCTGTAAGGAGAGGAAAAATGCTCCTAAACCATTAACAGGGGTTTCCATCCACTAAAATGAGAAGAAATTGAATGTTGTACTTGGGGAAAAAAAAATCAAATATTGGTGCTTCAATTGATGAATCGTGAAAGAAAAGATTGATTTTCTTCGATTTTCCATACCGGGAGAGCTTGGAGGTGCGACATTGTTTGGATGTCATGCATATTGAAAAATATGTGTGCGAAAGTATAACTGGTACGCTACTTAACATTCTCGGCAAGATGAAGGACAACTCGAATACGAGGATGGATTCAGTTGAGCTTGGTATTAGAGCGGATCTAGCCCCAGGAATGAGAAGGAAGCAAGCGTACTGATGTGCTAAATTTATATCTCATTTTAACACATTTGAAATCTAATTTTGTAATAGATTAGAGACTTTAGTGGAAGGAAATTGACACTTCATCAATTAGAGGGTTAACATGATTCATATGTTTTATATCCCAATTCTTTAATTTATGAAGTGTTTTGGATCATATTGAAGATTTCCATCTGAAGTATTCGGGCTTTGAAGAAGCAAGAAGACTTTGCTAAATATTGAAGTTTGGTAAAAGCGGTCCAGCAGCTCCTTCGGGGACAGTGACATATAGTGCGATCCGCGACGGACGGACGAACCACTAACCACTTACCTACTTTTTGTTCATCTTTTGGTGGCTATTCATACTCTATCTTTTTACTTTAATCTCTTCTCTTTACAAAAACCCTAGTTGTCATTTAATTTTAATCTTTATCCTCTTTCATGTGGATGATTATGTGTATGACTTTTAGTATGGATTGTAGTAGATAAATTTAGTCTTGGGAGCAATTGATTTGAGCTTCCTTTCCCATGCCTTGATAACCCTAGTTATCTATTTAATTCTTTGACTGTTGGGCATTTACGGAGCTTTGAATATGGCTTTTAATGTCTTTTATGTGATAGGGAGTTTGATGCTATGAAATGTTTGTATGATAACTAGTTAGGAGTTGATGAAAGTAGCTAATTTCTCCTCTTTTGACATGGAATCCAAGAGCATGAGTTAGAACTTCAATTTGGATTACTGATGTTATAATTGATAGATGAATATGATGATGTTGAATTCATTGTCATGTTTATACTAAGGTAGCAGGTAGGAGAAGTCATTTAATGTTTAAGTTTCTTGATTAATCTTAGTAAATGCATAAATTGGTTAAATGCGGTTTAATGTGTATAAGTGTAATAAAACTTATTGATTCTTCGTACATAATGCAATCAATGGGATGTCTTTAGGCATTTCTCGACTAAAGCAGTTATTAGTGAGGTTTAGAAGAGATGTCGATTAACTTTTGTAAACTACTACTAAAGAAGAAGGGAAGGTTTAACTTCACAATAAGTAGTCAAGGTAGTACATAGGTTGTGGATTTAAGTATAGATAAGAGACTTGGAAGTGGGAATCAATTGTGCCCAAGGTCCCGTGTTTTGTATTTAATCAAATCTTTGTAGTCTGTTGCACGATTAGTTTAATTCTCTTTTACGCTAGTTGCTTTGTCTTTTCATTTCATAACTTAGGAAAAACCAACCCCCTCTAATTGTCTTTATACACACACACACATGTACCTACGTTTAATCCTATGCATGAACACTTAAATAGTTTATTACAAACTACATATTAAGTAGTATAAATGTTCATGAACTTTATTAACAACGTCCGATTCGATAGGAATTGATTTTGACGGAACCAGTCAACAATTTTATTTTTGCACTTAAGTCCCTCCAAGAATGTGGGAGAAGTTTAGCAACCAAAGTTTTGGCTGACTGCAACAACATTTTATTTTTTCGGTTACTGCAACAAGACAATGAGCGGAAATTTTAAATAGGAATATTGATGTAATTGGATTATAATCTTAAACAGTAAAACCCTTCATATTGTGCATGAAATAGAAACAATTTCACTCATTTCTTTTCTTGGCCCCACTTCTGATGTAAAATGGTATAAACTACCCAGGGATAATAATTACAATTTCTTAGTGTGTACGATTGTCCTCCTCCTAGGGAAATAATTGGTCAACAGTTCAAATTTATGAAAAAACTCCTGTGGAAAAAATTATTTGCTTGTTTGAGAATGATTGAAATAAAGTTTCAATACACACGAGTCTTTTCTAGTTTTGTGTATGATCATAATATTAAAACTTTTTTCATATGGTAGTTTAAAGATTAAAGATTAAATAACGTTCAACAAATAGATTAAATATAGATTAAAGATTAAATAATATTTAAGTAACATTCAACAATTAGATTAAAGATTAAATAATATAAAAATAACATTGAATAATTGTCTAAATTAAACGAATGTTCCAAATTTGAATAATTTTTTAGTTCCAAATTCGAAGCAGTAAACTAAAATTGAGACCCAACAAAGATGATGTTAAACACTATTGGCCCATAACCATCTAATAGCTCGAAGTAGAGTGTGTCCTTAATTCTCAGTTCGTGGGCATCAAGAAACTCTCCAAAACCCTTTGGCGATAGGGTCTTGAGCCTCTGGTTCCCCGTGTAGTTCACGTGCCACTTTTCTCCACCGCACCTCATGACAAAAGGTTCTTGTCTTTCGGTTAGAATGGAATGATTTGGTTTCAGACGTACTAAATTATAAACAGAAAACCACAGTTAGCATGTAAGAAAATAATCTAAAGAATATATTAAATGAAATTAGCAGACAACTACTTAAAGAGTTGGAGCGGGAGGGCATTGTAGTGTTATGTCAGTTGGAGAAGTACTTCCTCCTCCATTCTTTGACATCATGGTCCACCTGGTGGTCTATTTGGTTAGGGAATATGAATATGCGATCATATTGGAATGCATTAGATGTATCATTTCGAGAGGCACATGGATGTTTTCAAGGTTTATGTTCACGATTGTTGCCAGCCAGATGTTTGTATTGTTCAAAAGTACACCAACGCTACAAGAAATATGATCTATTACTTCTCACCTTTACCTCGGCTTTTTGGCTTAGGTCAAATAACCGAAGTAAAAAGATCTTTTACCTTTGTTATATTTTTTTAAGTAAAAGATATTTTTACCTTGGTTAAAAAATAACCGATGTAACTAATATATTTTTTACCTCGATTATTCTATTAACTGAAATAAAAGGTTTAAAAAATAAAGTATATAATATTACCAAATATCGTGCGATATCGCATAAATGTTTAATGAGGATAACCGACTTCGCATTATATATCATTTTAAGCGATATGTACTGCGATGGTTGAGCGACATCGCAAGTATGTTACAACTAGTACTTTTAGATGTCAAAGTTGTTCAAAAATGATTGACTTTGGCTCCCAAAGTATTTTTCAATGGTTTTAAAAACAATTGTAGAAAATGGTGTTGAATGGTATAGTTGAAAATGGTTTTTAAAATCATTTACCAATCAAATTACACATACAGTCAATTACATATTGTTCAAATAAGGTAGTTAAATTATTAGGAAAAACATAGTCATGAAAATATCCTTAAAATTAGTATATAAATTCAAATAATAATTGTCTTAGTTCCAACAATATAGAAATTGCAGTACATTCAATCAGATCGCATTATGATAATGTTGAAGACAACCGGCCCCCCAACTTCTATGCCCTTGAAGAACAAGGTGTCCATAGTGTGTAGGCGGTTTTCGGAAAGGAACTCACCAAAACCCTCTAAAGAAAGGGTCTTGATCTTCATACCCCAAGTAGTTCATGCTCCGCTCTCTCCATTAGCACTTCAGCACAACGGGGATCTTGTCATTCGGTAGGATCGGTACAATGCCCCTCGGGATGTAATGAATCACAAAAAAATAGTTCTTATAAATATATATGCAATTAACGAAAAATAATATTAATTTAAAATCAAATAATTACATGCATTTAATTGGCCTATAGGTCTTACCAACGTGGGTTTTGTCCCGAAATTTTGCTGCTTCAGAGTGCAGTCGAAATGTGGGCTATCAGCAGCCATCGAATGTTGCTTGAGATCGAACATAAGAGGTTGTGGGTTCCTCCGTTGTGCTAAAAACTATATAAAAATAAATAAATGTTAATTGTCATAAACTGTGAAAATGTATAAGTAAATGTATATGGAAAAGGTAAAATACGGAGAAAATGGGCGATTGGAGGACCTTTTTCCAGCCATTAGTCTGGAATAATATATGAAAATTTTTAGGGCATAAAAGCCTTGGCAATGAAGGGTGCAATGTCGGGCATACGTCACATGTATATGTCGGTCCAAAAAGGTGGCATGGTTGACATGTACCGGCGATGTCGCTCTATAGTCAACCAAGCCTAACACGTGACCAACAAAAAAAATGAGTTCGCACATATAAATTTAAAGAAAGTATAAACGTATGTATGCGATTTTGATAACCAAGCGGTTAGACAGTTGGTTAAACCAACAAACGTGCGACGTCTCATCAAAAAGAACATATCACTAAAAATAAGAATGTACGACGCCTCACTACATTCGTAGAGGCTGAAGGTTAATTGATAGGTTACCAACATCGCATGCAACCCTAGCAACTACGGTCAAAATCGCAGAAAACCTGAAAAAATCATGCTTTAACAATGGAAAATTACAGAAAAAATATAAAATAACATACCAAAACATAGTACCTAGGTTAATATTTAAGGGAACTTCAAACTTTAACAAATACATATAATATAACCAGAAAAACAAAAACACAACACATTCACACATCATAGATTAAACATTGTCAAGGAAAAATTACAAAAATGAAGGTGTTAGAAGGGTAGAAAAATCATACCTTTAACAAGAGATAAGATAAGAGGTGGTGGGAGATAGTTGGAATTCGTGGGAAAGTTAAAAACACAAAGCTTGAATTGATTCTGAGGGACTTCATGTTTATAGATGTTTTGGAACGACTTTTTTTTGGACCCTTGTGATGTCCGCCTCACATGCAGTGAGTCGCATCTACATCGGTTTAGTCGACAAGTAACCCGAACCATAAATGACGTCGCACATGTAAATGGGCCTAACAATTTCAACCCACTAGTATAACAAATGAGTCCATGAAGAACCAAAACATATAAAAGTAACTTTCGTGCATGTAAATAGTTTAATACAAACTACATATTAAGTAGTATAAATGTTCATGAACTTTATTAACAACGTCCGATTCGATAGGAATTGATTTTGACGGAACCAGTCAACAATTTTATTTTTGCACTTAAGTCCCTCCAAGAATGTGGGAGAAGTTTAGCAACCAAAGTTTTGGCTGACTGCAACAACATTTTATTTTTTCGGTTACTGCAACAAGACAATGAGCGGAAATTTTAAATAGGAATATTGATGTAATTGGATTATAATCTTAAACAGTAAAACCCTTCATATTGTGCATGAAATAGAAACAATTTCACTCATTTCTTTTCTTGGCCCCACTTCTGATGTAAAATGGTATAAACTACCCAGGGATAATAATTACAATTTCTTAGTGTGTACGATTGTCCTCCTCCTAGGGAAATAATTGGTCAACAGTTCAAATTTATGAAAAAACTCCTGTGGAAAAAATTATTTGCTTGTTTGAGAATGATTGAAATAAAGTTTCAATACACACGAGTCTTTTCTAGTTTTGTGTATGATCATAATATTAAAACTTTTTTCATATGGTAGTTTAAAGATTAAAGATTAAATAACGTTCAACAAATAGATTAAATATAGATTAAAGATTAAATAATATTTAAGTAACATTCAACAATTAGATTAAAGATTAAATAATATAAAAATAACATTGAATAATTGTCTAAATTAAACGAATGTTCCAAATTTGAATAATTTTTTAGTTCCAAATTCGAAGCAGTAAACTAAAATTGAGACCCAACAAAGATGATGTTAAACACTATTGGCCCATAACCATCTAATAGCTCGAAGTAGAGTGTGTCCTTAATTCTCAGTTCGTGGGCATCAAGAAACTCTCCAAAACCCTTTGGCGATAGGGTCTTGAGCCTCTGGTTCCCCGTGTAGTTCACGTGCCACTTTTCTCCACCGCACCTCATGACAAAAGGTTCTTGTCTTTCGGTTAGAATGGAATGATTTGGTTTCAGACGTACTAAATTATAAACAGAAAACCACAGTTAGCATGTAAGAAAATAATCTAAAGAATATATTAAATGAAAATTAAATACATGTGTAACGAGTGGGACTTACCAATACTAGAATTTGACCGAAGTTTGTCTTGCTCATGGTACAAACGAAATGTGGAATAGAATCTCCGAATGAATACCCCGCGCTCTCCTCCTTTGAATCGCTCAATATCTACAATATTGGTCAGTGATATTATGACTAGTTAAATAATAATAATATCAGTAACTAGATAAAAGGAATGTAGCAAAGTAAACAAAAATTCTCACCTTTATTGGGGAATGACTGGAACCTTTGTTACGAGCCATGATTTGTGAAATTAATATCGGTCCAATTAATCGATAGAAATTGGTTCAATTAGTCATTTGAGTACGCCCGGCGTCGGGCGTATATGTAGGTCTAAAATAATGGCATGACCGACATGTTTTTGTTACGTTTCTCATCAGTCATTTAGGCCAAAAATGGTGAACGACAGACAAATGATTTTGCATTTAAAAGCTTTAAGAAAGCTTAAGCGCTGGTAACCGACGTTTCTAACCTATCGATTGAATCGATAAGTTAACCGAGGAAGGTGATGTGCACCATTATGCATACGTTAATCGGTGCATTTAACACATTTAGTATCATTTTTTGTTTGGTTGATTGCTAGTTTAGTTAGGTTTGCACGAAAAATGGTTTAGATGGCTCATTATTGGTTTTCTTGTCTAAATCCCGCATTTTGTAGACTTAATTGAAGCTAATGGACACTTTGTATTCACGAGTATCTAGATCTTCTTCTTTGATCTCATTAGTAGGTTGCTCGTGAGTATTTTTTCATTTTCTTTTCTAGCAGGTCATCCGCGAGGGTGGTAGTAGATATGTGAAGGTCATTCGCAAGAATGATAGAAGATATCAAAAGTCATTCAAAAGAATGGAAGTAGATTGAAGGCCACGAACTCAAAAGCATGGTAGTAGATGGAATTGGTACCAAGAAAGGCGGATTCAAAGCTCAAGAAGGCCAAAGTAGAAACAGAGGGATTGTTGTTCGAGGTTGCACGGAGTTCTGGAAAACATTTGAGAAGAACTAGCCCTTGAGAGTGTTACCATTGGATTTTTCTTCTTGAGCACTATAAAATCTACTACAAGAACTCCCAAATTGAACCAGCGGTTCACCCATAGTGGAGCAAAGAAGTTAGCCAAGCAAACCAGCCATAGTCAGCGCAGACCGTACAATCCCGGCACGAGCAAAAATCTAGCTCGACACATACTACTCGTCATAGCCCATATCAGGGAGGCTTGGAACCACCCGTACCACCTGAAATGGGCCGTGTCAAATTCCATCACGAGGGGTCCCTTTTTCGGCTGGTTGTGTAATCCAAGTCACCCTTTCACTCCAAAACTCGACTAAGTATGGGAGCGAGATGTTCAGTTTTACACGGTCCACACCATTTCAAGTCAAAAATGCCAAGACCAGCCCATAGGGTGTGAATAATGATATGGGGTGCACCATGGTACTGAGCGAATGGAGGTTCTAGCCAATGGGGAATGCCAAACGACGCATGGCACTGATTAGAAGAAGCAAAATGAATAGCCAGCCGATGGGCCACTCTGGATGACACGGGTTGCGCTGGCACAAGCTAGAATGACCCGAGTTAGAGCCAGTGCCCCACACCAACATAACAGGCATGACCCGTGCCATGGTCGGCATCTCACGTCGGCACGAGGTCTTCTCGGCCGGCACGGGTCGTGTCATGAGGCACCCCCCACGCCAGTGGTGGCTGCTAGGGTTTTTGGATATTATGGGGTCTATATTAGGTCCAATTCCTAATACTATATAAATATACCTATGTCTACTAGGGTTTAAGTTTATGCTCATTTTTATATCTCAATTGTAGAGAGAGAGAGAGAGAGAGAGAGAAAACACTCTTCCTTCTCTCTAGGTTCTTTTCTTTTCATCTTTTTCTTTTTCTTTTTTCCCTAAGGTGTTGAATCCAATGAAATACTTGGGTTCTATGCTTAAGGAGTAGAGATCTAACTTGGGGATTATATTTTTATTCATGTGTAAATGTTTATTTTGTGAGATTTCTAGATCTACCTATTTCTATGTGTTATTTTATTATTATGTTGGTTTGTTCTTAATATTCTTATGAATTGCATGATTTTCACACTTTGTTGGCACAAAACCAAGTCTACTTTCATGTTGGTGCACTATTGTTATCCCCGGTTAAGGAAACCTAAATGCGCTTTGGGTGACGATAAATGCACTGGGCGTGTGCACGAAGGTTACCGTTGTTAATCGTCATTATCGACCATGCATCTAGTTAGCCAAATAAATAGGCCCGAAAGGGTTGTAGGTAGAGATAGATTATGTAGCAAACTAGGATTATCTTGTTGATCCTGAAGCCATCAATAAGACACCTAATTCCTTTGCCTTTGTTGGCCTAGGGGTAGTTCGTTCGCGGTGTTCTGCCCAGGACATAATCCCACGGGGAGAATCATACCTGCACAATGAGCCATAGCCATTGTTACACTTTCCTAGTTTCGGAGGCGAGGCTGATGGAAGATTTTATACGATCACCTATATGTGACAAATAGGAGGAAGTTTTGACCATTGTCCACACCACGTGTCACACACACTAGTCTAGGGTTTAGTTCTTGTATTTGATGAAATTAATGATCGAAATGACATTGGCCATGTTACACAAATATTTCTCGAGTGTTAGTTTATATTGTTAATTCTCATGATCAATTTATTGCTAGTAGATGTTCGTGCTGGGGGGGGCGGGGGGGGGGGGGGGGGGGGGGGGGGGGGGGGGGGGGGGGGGGGGG
>JAULKM010099418.1:13018-26796 GCA_032355605.1 Rubia tinctorum
TCTCATGATTAATTTATTGCTAGTCGATGATAGTGCAACCCCCCCCCCCCCAAATCACTATTTTCACAACACTGTTTATTCCTAACATGTAGTTGGATTGACGACCCGACTCTGGTTGTGTTTAGTTGATTATTAGATTCCTAACATATCTTTGGATGACCCTAGTACTTGCCACTACATACCATTCTTGATAGTATAGTAGTAGGGACGGGAGAATCATATAAATCTCATCTTTAACCCCTAATTGTCCCCCTCTAGTGTTTTTAACGACTCTCAAGAGGGCACAGGTTAAATTTTGGCACCGTTGCCAGGGATATTCGTTGGTTTTTGCTTTTGAAATTTCGTACTAGTTTGCGGTTACTTCTAATCCTTTTTGCTAGTGTTTATTTGAGTTGGCCATTGTTTTATTCCTGGTTTATAGCACATACCTGTGCCAAGAACTTGTGAGTTTTACATAGTCCAGGGGATGACACAGGTAATAGGTGAAAAAGGAAAAGGATATTTAGGTCGGAAGTTCCACAAGAACCACTTTCGATAGCTGTAGAGAAAGAAGAAATGGCGGAGGATAACTGCACTTTGAGAGAGTTGATGGCTCCAAACTTGGAGAATCAATCACTTTGCATCATTTTCCCACCGTTTCCACCCAATATGATTTGTGAACTCAAGAGCGGCATGATTCATTGCTTGCCTACTTTCCATGGGATGGCCGAAGAAGATCCAAACAAGCATCTTTTGAAATTCCACCTAGTTTGTACCAACATGAAGCTGGCAAATGTTTCGGAGAAAGACTACAATCTGAGTGTGTTTCCTTTCTCACTTAGAGATTCGGCCAAAGATTGGTTATACTATCTCCCGTCCGGTTTATCACCTCATGGATGGATATGAAGTGCAAATTTCTCGTGAAATACTTCCCAGCTTCAAAGTCTATGGGGTTGAAGAAGCAACTTTCCAACATCTCTCAGTTTGCTAATGAGTCCCTCTACAACTATTAGGAAAGGTTAAAGAGATTGTTGGCTAATTATCCATATCATCCATTCAAGGAGGGAGACTTGGTTTACTATTTCTTTGAAGGGTTGTGCAATGATGACATGCGTATGGTGAACGCCACTTGCAATGGTTAAATCGCCAACAAGAGCCCAAGGGAAGCGATGGCACTTTTTGAGGAGATGGAAAATGGAACAAGGCTTTGGTACAAGGTCTAAGGTTAAACCCGTGGATGAACAATCTCAACCCCTTAAGTTGGAGGATCAAATCCAAGCTCTTGCCTCCATGATGAAAGAATTCATGAAAAGAGGAGTCCAACAAGTAAAAGTGTGCGGTGTTTGTAATATGGATTATCCCATGGATGTGTACACGCAAGTGGTGGAGGACTTTGAGGGAGTTAAGGTGTTAGATTTCAACAATGGTGGAAATAGACAACAGTTTGCTAGGGACAACAAAAATTGTTACGTGGGAACCAAGGAGGAAAAAAGCAAGATCCTAACACAAAGACCTTCAACCAGAGGTATGGAGATCACCCCAACTTCCAATGATACGAGGAGAACCAAATAAAAGGGTAAAACTGAGGCGGACAAGATCCACCTCCCCTGTTCGAGGGAAGAAAGGCTTCCAACAACAATGCCTCACTTTAAAAGTAAGACCAAGAGGAAATCCTTGAAGCAATCTCTTTTTAGCACATTTGAAACTCATATTCGTAATAGATAAAGATTTTATGTAAGAATAATGGATGCTTTGTTGGTAAGAATGTTAGGATGATGATTTAGGAGTTATATCCTAAGTCTCTAGTTTAAGGTGTTTTTGGAAGGTTTTTTATGATCATGTTCATGATGGAAGATTCAAGAATAAAGATTCAAAAGGAAAATAAGGGTTTAGAAGTAAAGTCCAATACAATTTGGTAGAAGAAAAATCTGGATTTAAAGAAGGAAAGCCGGCCAACCCATGTGAAGACCAGCCGTCCGAACGGCCGGGTGAAGAAGACCGAAAGCGCAGCCCGGGCACTCAACTACGCACCCGTGCACCCCAAAGCACAAGCGAGAAATGGCCCCTGCACCATATTGAGCGGTCAGCCCCAGATGGCGTGCACCAGTGCGTCGTGGCTTCATGCGCGCCCGACCAGGCGCTTCAATCCGCGTACACTCCGCGTGTTTTGCTCCTCCCCCCCCCCCCTTTTGACTCTTTTTTTACCACAACTTGTAATATAAATATTCCTTACCTTATCTTCATTCCTAACCTTTCTCTTGGCCAAAAATCACCTCTCTAAATCACCTATCTTCATCTTTTCTCTATTTGTTTATGTATGAATTTGTCCATGAATGTTAGTATGATTTGTGTTAGATAAAGTTATCACTTGGGAGCAATTGATTGAAGCTTCCAAACCCATATAGTGAGACTATATTTTACTCTTTCATGAGCATTTGTTGTGAAGCATTTATTGTGTCATTAATGTTGATGTTTACTTCATTTATGCTATGGATTGTTTGAGAATATGAAATGTTTGTATGATTAGGTGCTAGAAGTGTTAGGAAAGTGTACAATTTCTTCTCACCTTTGGCATGAAAATCCTAGAACATGGAATTAGAACTTTTTGTGGTTAAATGATGTTAATCTTGCTAGATAAGTATGTTAATATTGTTTGTTATCATATGTGTCCTAAGGTAGGAATGAAATATTGAATCGTGAATGTTGTTTGTTCTAGGTTTAGTCTAATAAATGTTTTCTTTGGTTTAGCAATGAAAGCTTTGTTTTTTTGAACATTTTAGTAGTTTCATTTTTTGTTTTGCTTATGTTCATGTAGTATGAAGCCCATCTTTGGGGCATTTTTTGCTACACAAAAAAAATTGAAAATTTTGAAATATATATACACACACACACACACACATATATATATATATATATACCCGGCTAAGTCAAAAACCCAAAAGGGAGACTTAGGCAAAAATGGGAAAAGCCCGAATAGGTTGAAAAACCTAAGCAAAAATGAGAGGTCATTGTGTGGAAAAATGTGAGAAGTGAGCTCAACATGTGTGAATGCTAGGATGAAAAGGTAAACAAGCAATTTAGAGTGGGACGGAGGGAGTACCTTTTTTAGATCAGATTAATTCTCCTTCACATGCGAGACCAAATCCTTCATAAAGTGCATACAATAGTAACCGCTTTCCCATGGGGCTGCTTGTTTTTTATGCTTTTTGTACGTGCAAATTGTTCACAAACACATTGTTATGCATTTATAGGAATACTTACTTCAAACTACAATTTTGAAGTAAATTCTAACCTTTTAGGGATTTCCAATGGAATCCTTTGTAGTTCCAAATTACGGGATCCGTCATCACTTTTGAAATTGCAAATGTAATTATTTCAGGGGTGTTTGTTGTAATGGATCGAACCAGAACACCGTGTTTGAAGGAAGAACGATGATGGCCACCATTTAATGTTTTCTACATAAATGAAATTGTAATCAATCCATTATAATCACATAAGACAGTAATCAAGTATAGTTGACTCATCTCTCGTAATAAGGTACGATATACGTCGAATTGTCCTTTAGCATCAACATAGATTTCAAGTAGTCCAAACTCTATTACATCTCAACTTGTTCATGTTGGATTTTTCTTGGGCAAAGAACCCATATCCCCACCCTTTCATTTTGGAAATGGATTGTACATGCAAGAGCCTATAAACATGGTTAGTCTTGATAGATTAAAATGAAACGCAATATTTATATCAATGAATAAAGTTAGGTGATGTATTAATACTAAATGCAATGTAGTTGCATCACGGGAGGGGGGACATTATTGAAATGGAACAAGTCCTCCAAATCCTCCTTTGGGATGATTGGATTTACCTTGTACCCAAAAATACCTACTTCTTCTAAAAGGATTTTGTACAAAGATAATGGAGGGTGAGCCGTCACAACCATGTAGATGTCATTTAGGGAACCATCCTTAGAGAGATTGAATGGTGGTGACTTCATTCTAGAGACACGATACTTGCTAGGTTTTGGATCACCACATGCATTAGGCAATTTTGCCAGGCTACTAATCCTTGTCTTGATCTACATGAAATCAACCAGTAAATTTATGTACACAACATTTGTCTCTATTCTTAAGTAATAACATATAATTATCATGTTACCTTCTTAGTAGACCTGTTGTCCGAAATATCGACCAAAAGAAGGGGTCATTCAAAAAACATTCCTAATGCCTCGGGTTCTGGGATTTGACAAACTATACCATCTACGAGTCTCTTTGTGACATTCACCACCACGTTCTCCTTTGTGATCGGATTATGATGAGGCACTCGTATATATGTGTACACTATACATTACGACATGACTCTCACCGTCAACATGTTCAGAAAGTAGTATGCACAAGGAATTATCCTAACAAGATGACTCGCAAAATCATAACAAAATATAATATAATTTATGAAATGAAATTTGTAGTTTATATACTATTACCTTCATGTTGCATTGGTTGGCTTCACTAACTCCGATCTTAGTCGATCAAAGGCAAGAGGTGTTGTCGAAGTCCTTGACAGTTGGATGGGTCTACTATCACACTCTGGGTTGTCAATTGTTGATGTTGTCAGAGAAGAAGAGGGACAGGGAGTTGAGGTTGTTGGTTTTGTACTTGCAATGATTCTCTCCAACTTAGCTGGAGTTTTCCTCCCATTTGAATCTTGTGAGACATAAGCCACTAGTTGGCTAAATGTGGATTTCAAAGCATCGATCTCTCTTTGTTGACTGATTGACACAATGTCAACCTTAGGTGGTCAAGGTTTGACAAATGCATCCTTATGAGTAGCAAGAGTACTGATACCCCAAACCTGGCCCGGATGTTCCTTCTTATTAAGCGCAACTTCTAGTATGTCCTTCTAGAAATGCTTACCAATTGTTCCCAAGAGTATATTTAGCCTAGATAAAATAAACCTATAACAAAAGAGCAAAAATCCATGGTAAACATAGTACTAAAGATGAGAAATAAATGAAAACTAGGGTTTTTGAAGAGAGAAAATCGGATAAGAGTAATGGAAGAGAGAGAGAGAGAGAGAGAGTTCTAAAAACGAAGAAGATAAGTGCTGGAATCCGCCCGTTGCAGGCTGCAGTATAATACAACCCACAATGCTCCTTTTGAACCATACCTTGACCGTGGGTTTATCGTCATGGGCCACAGTATATGTTGCGGCTCGCAATGCCAATCTGCCCAACATCTCATTTCGTGTTTTTTTGTCTTTGTGGGCCATGGTATATGTCGCAGTCCGCAAAGGCGCTTCTACCCTCTTCTTATTTCCATCGTTTTGGGTGAACTGCTGATCCATTTTGGGAGTTCTTTTAGTCATTTTTAAAGTAATTGCGAAGACGAATCCAATGATGCTATCCATTGACACATATTTATCTAGTATCTCAGAACTTGGCTCCAAAAACCCAAACCATTCTTCCTCCGCTACTTTGCCTTCCTTCTTCAATCTATCTTTTGCCACTTTGTAAGTGACCTTTAGTCTTCCAACATTCTTGCGAATGACCTTCACTAAACTACTCTAAAGTGCTTACGAGCAGTCTACAAATATGCTGACAAAATAAAATCTAGATGCTCGTAGGAACATAGAATCCATTAGATCTAAATAAGCTACAAAAAGAGGGATTTTAATACGAGCACCAACAATGGCCATCTAAACCCCTTGTAATATAAACCAATTTAAACCTCGCAATCTACCATACAAAACCTACTAAAATATATGTTAAATGCATTGGAAAACACATGATTCTAGAGTCTCATCGATGAACCTTTAAAAGTTTAGTAGAAGAATATCATGATCCAGATTGAATCAAAGGTAATATTGTGTACACAAATAACTTTTTGCAGGTATATCTGAAAACTGATTGCATGGTTGCAAGAATCAAAATAGTGCTCCAAAGAATCCGAACTCTCGCATTTTTGACATTTCGAAGCAATGTTGATGATATCATTAAAAGGTAGGAAAGAGTTTATCAATCTCCGAAGATTGATTCCAAATTTTAGTAGTGTTTCCCCCACTGGATTCTTTGTCCTCAGAATTTCATACGCACTTTTGACGCTGAATTTAACATTTATGTGAGGTTTCTAAATGAGTCAGTCATTGTGATTTTTAGCTCCAGAGGTTTTATGGTGGAGTGTGTGAGTGTTAAAGAACAGAACTAGACGACGCTCTGGGGATATGTTGCAGTAGAGAAATGGAGGTGAGCAGAGGTATCAGATGATGTCACTGACTTGGTGGTGGTTGGTGGTGGGCGGTGGCACGGTGGTGGTGGGTGATGGCTTGGGTAGGGGGGTTTTTTAGGGTCGAGGATATTTTTTACATTTCAAATTTAGTCAATGGAAAATTCCTTCAGTCAACGTTAGAATTAGACCAAAAGGTTATAACAATACTATTCGTCATAAACTTAGTGTTATTTTGGCACTATCTCGTTTTGCAGAGTTATTTTGACACTTTCACGTTTTGCAGGTTTATATTGGCACTTTCAGCATAAAGTTAGGATTATAAATGTAAAAATTCCTTTTGTTTATTGTATATGTACTTGATTTATAATTGTATTCAAATACTCCCTCCGTCCCACTAACTTTTGCTTATTTGTTTTTTCACGATTTTCAATAACCATGTTTGACAGTCAATATCTTTAAATACATATAATAATTTAAAATAAAAGTTCATGTTTAGAAAATAGATATTAAGATGAATCCAACAAGATCTCACTTGATATTTTTATTAGATGAAATTTAGAGTCAAAATTTACAAAATTTGACTTTAGAAAGTGACGAGAGATTGTCCAAAATAGTAGTCACTTTTAATTGAAATTTACAGTTTGGTACCCAATTTTTAAAATTGTTCTGAAAAGGTACCCATATTTTCATTAATGTCTCAAACAGGTACCTTTCAGCAAAAATTGGTACCGATTTTGATCAAAATTGTACCACAATAGTACTGATGTGTATAATTATGTTGTTTATTTTATTGGGTTTTATTTATAATTTTACTAGATTAATGTGCACTTTAGTTGTTATTTGTCACAGATTACAGGTTTTGGTCTTAGGTGGGATTTTGAGGAGCAAGCAATTATGGTAGAAAAGATGACAGTATAATTTCGCATAAAGAACAGGGCGTGTGCGACCTTGGAGATATTTGGAGCTGATTATGGAATTTTTTTGCTGATTTGAAGAGATATTTATGGAGATTTATTCTGATTTTATTCCAGGATGGGATTAGATTTCAAATTTGGTAAGGAAGATATTTGGACTGAATTCGGATTCACGCGTCTGGTATATAGACGCACGACTTGTATCAGTTTTGGTATTCATTCGACAGCAGACATTATTTTGGTTTTTGTGTTTTTTTCACGCAAACTTCAACTGAAGGAGAGCTTTTGATTAATTATAAAATCACATTGGTTTCCGTGCGGAGAATTAATCACTTTGCCATTGGTGTTGCTTTCATGGTTTTCGTGGTGCAGATCTGCATTCAGCTTCTGGTTTGATTAATTTCGTTCCATTTTTATATAATTATATTAATTACGTTTCATTTTTATATTATTTATTTGTTTAGTTTCATTATTATAATGAGTAGTTAAATTATACATCGGTAGAGAATAACGAATGTTAGTTTATAATTGTGAGGCCTAATTGCTTTATAATTGATTCTAACATGTTCTTGATTGTTCTTGGTTGAATTTATTTCTAATATATTTGAGTCTGGCCAACTTGAATGTTTTATAATATAACTATCAAATTTCGGCGAATCCGTAATTGTTGGATGTGATTAGTAAGTGTCACAATCTTGTGAAAAAGAGTTAAATAGCTAAGACTGTAATAGCAAGATAGGGAATAATCAAGTGTGCATTACTACTTGCGAATACTTGGGTAATTACTATATCAGGTTCTTTTAATTCTTAATGCTATCAAGATATGTTTTAGTTTAGCGAATACTTTCTGGGACATTGTGGTTAAAGAAACAATTAGTTAATTATAATTGATTAACTGTCGATAAAGTAAGAAAGAATTGGAATGGTTAAGCGTACCTACTTTCCTATAACCGATAGATGTGTAAAAATTGATTTATTATTGCGTCTATGATCGATAATAACTAGCATATTAGCCGATATCATATAAACATATTATTTCTCATTTTTTGATTCATTATTTGCAATTTTAGTGTTAGAAATCCTTCTTAAAATTAAGGTATGGTGGCATCACCAAAATATTTTGAGAAATTAGTAGGAAGAAAAATTGGAATTATTGATTTTGCTCCTCGTGGGATCGACCCTGCTTACCGTTGTACTAGTTAGTATTTTCTTGAGTTTGTAGGTATTTGGCATGTAAAACGACGTTCACCAAATTGGCGCCGCAGCCGGGGAACGGTAATTCAATTTCTATAATTTTTTCCTACTAATCTGTGTGTTAGTGCTTGGTTTATGAGTAGATCATCAAGGTCGAATTTATTATTCGACCAGGAAATTGAGAAAACAACCAAGCGGAATCGAAAGAGAACAAAGGCGCAGAAATCAACTTCTGTCGAGACCCTTCAGTTTGGCCAAACATGACCCATTACTGTTTCAGCAACCATATCTGATTTGGGAATTGATACCGAAATGGACAGAGCTGAGGGAAATAGGAATCATGGGCAGAACTCAAACAACCCATACATGTGGGAACTCACTAGACATAGCGACGATGATCCCCTCACTCCCATTCAGTTACCAGAGACCGAGAATCCGATAGAGATCAAATTGGCATTTCTGAATGTACTGCCAAAATTCCACGGGAGAAGCACCGAAGTCCCTTATAATTTTTTGAACGAATTTGTGAAAATTTATAAGGTTCAGAAGAGGCTATCCACTGTGATGGAAGATCAATTCAAGTTGGTGGCATTCCCCTTCAGTTTGACAGGAGCAGCCAATCAGTGGTTTTTAAACCTCTCACCCAACTCCATTTCGACATGGGCTAAATTGAAGAAATTGTTCTTGGAGTATTATTTTCCAGCCACAAGGACTGATGCTTTGAAGAATGAGATTACAAACATCAAGCAAGAGTATGACGAACCATTGAGTAATGACGGAAGGCCAATTGCTCCCATGCTTTTATCAAGGAATGACATCTACCAACAAGGATTTGGTGAACTCTTCCAGTAGTGGTGGATTCTCCCACCTTAGAGTGAATGAGGCTAGAGAGATAATAAAAATGTTGGTGGATTCCATGAAGGAGTATGATCAACAGGAAGTTCGAATCTTGAAGATGGTAGCACAAACATCCATTCCCGAACATGATGAGACCAAGGAGAGGATAGAAAGAATAGAGAAAATGCTATCCAAGTTCGTTGACAAGGTTGCAGCTGTACAAGAAGGGTATTGTGATATGTGTGGAGCAGTCAACCATACGGTGTCGCAATGTATTCTTACCATGGGGGAGATACCTGTCCAAGCTAGTGCCATGGGGAAATATAATGAGAGACAGCCAAGAGGTGATCCATATCTCCACACCTTCAATCCAAGGTAAAAGGATCACCTAAACTTCCATTGGAGGGAACAAGGTCCCTCACCACAGCAACGTCACCATCACCCTCAGCTATATGTTCCACCAATGCAACGAGAAGCCCTAGGTTTTCCTCAACCTCTTCAAAGTGGTCGAGGGAAATCTCCAAATGATAAGGTGGACATACTGATGGACATGGTGTTCGAGAAGATCGAAGCAACTTTAGAGGAGCATATGCGACAAATCGCCCATTTATCGAACTCCATGAATGAACTTAGAATGAAACAACCATGGTTACCTTCTCAAGTTCAGATAAACCCACATGAGACAGTAAATCAGGTCACACTGAGAAGTGGGAAGGTAGTTGGTGCATTGCCATTGAAATCCGCGGACAAAGAGGTGAATAAGTTCACTGACGGAGGGTCCGGTTTGCCCAAACCGAACCCTACGGAAGAAATTCAGAATCAAGAGTAGGGAGAAAAAGGCCACGAAAACACCATACAACATCCAAATCTTGAATGTCCCAAGTTCAAGAATGAAGGTAAGTCCAGTGTGCCAATAGATGTAAGTAAAAAAGCCAACCTTATATGATCCATCAAATAAAATTCTTCCACCCTTCCCTCGTAGATTGGAAAACAAAAAAGAAGATATGGATTTTGTCTCATTTTTTTGAAAAATGGATATTAATCTTCCGTTCTTGCAGGCCATTAAGTTACCACCAGTAAGTAAGTTCTTGAAAATTTTTATTACAGGAAAGCCGAAGGATTAGAGCAAGATCATGATGGGTGAATCTGTGTCAGCAATGATACAAAAGAAAATTCCTCAAAAGTGCAAGGAACTAGGTATGTTTTCCTTACCATGTTACATTGGAGATAAGAAGATTGATGTTGTCATGTGTGATTTAGGAGCTTCAATTAATGTTATGTCATTATCTGTGTATCAAACTTTAAATAGAGCTGAAATGATAAACGCTAGAGTAGTAACCCAATTGGCAGATAGATCTTGCGTGTATCCTGAAGGGTTGTTGGAAAATGTGCGTGTGAGATTTAATGATTTTATTTATCCAACAGACTTTTATGTGGTATAGATGAATCATGTCAGTGATAAGGGAACACAAGGGGTATTGTTGGGTCATCCATTCTTGAAAACAGCAAACACCATTATTAATGTTGGTGATGGAACTATTTCTCTTGATTATTTTGGTGATAAGTACACACTCAATATTGATAAACCCGTGAAGAACCCTATAAATGCTGAGAATGTGTCTATCATCAATCATACTGACCCTATTGTCCAAGATTCTCTTGAGACTAAAATTCTGCCGGATAGGATGAAAATTCCAAATCCTACAAGTCCAGACAAGGTCAAGGTTCAAGGTTTGAGAGATAAGGAAAACCATGAATTGCTGCATTCAATGTACTCTCAGGATGTTGTGCCCAATACTGAATTAAGCCACGGAGTTCTCAATCCGACTCACTCCGAATCAGATGTTTGAAAAAATCCTGAAGCTCGTACAGGGTTCAGTTTGGATAAACCGGACCCATCCGCCAGACTAGTCCCATCGAATGTGAAAGCCTCAAATTTGGAGTTGGACGCGGTACCACCTGATCTGAAGTATGTTTATCAAGGAGATGATGACACTCTTCCAGTGAGTATGGAATCACTCGAGTGTGAGGAAGAAACAAAGTTCCAACTCCAAGATTTGGGAGGTCTAAGATTGAAAGAGTTTGATAGAGCCATGCAGAATAAGGAGCGTAATAAGGCATGGCACAGGAATATGAAGTCTAAGAAATTTGTAGTTGGGCAGAAAATTCTTCTTTTTGAGTCCAAGCTTGGATTAAAGTCATGGAAACTCAAGACGAAGTTGATTGTGCAGTATGAGGTAGCCTTGGTTTGGCCTGACGGGATCGTAGAGATTATAAGCATGGACACAAAAATGTCATTCCGCATCGATGGTTATCGCCTTACGCCGTACTATGATACTTCTTAGGTGGCATTAATGGAATAAATTCCAGTGTTCCCAACAAATAACCATTAATTGTATCTGGAAGTCTAGCCAAAGACTATTATCAAAGGCGCTTATGGGGAGGCAACCCAAATATCTTTTCTTGCTTTTCTTCTTTTCATTTTTCCTTTTATTTTTTATAAATATTTTTAGGGAATTTAAATTTCTCATCTGCTCTCAGTTTTTTATCTACAGAGTTGAAGTTGAATATGCAACATGGAGAATTCGCACCTTTGGACATTTGGGACTTGCAGGGTTCTGTTTGGCCAAACTGGAAGGCATGTGGCAGAATCTGATCTGGATCCAATGCTTTCTTCTTGTTGGAAATTTCTCCGAAAACCACCACTATACGTCCCTCTTTCCCTTTATTTTATTTATCATGATGTTTGACTATGTATGAAACATTTTCTCATTTGAGCTTTGCATTATTTTCCCGAGGGCAAGCAAAGTTTATGTGTGAGGAGGTTTATTGTGTGTTTTGTGTTGTATTTTTGAAAAAAATATTTAAAAGAAATAAAATGAATGTTTTATCCTGTTTTTAGAGTCAAACATGTGTTTTTGTGTTGTTTTGAGTCAATAATTTGGCATGAATAAATTCTAGTGGCTCTTGGTAAAAGTACTCTCCCAGTTGTAAACTTCATTTTTAACACACTTGGTAAATTTGATATGCCTTGAGGTTTTGGAGTGAAATTTTCTATGATTTGTGAAATTTGATTGACATGATTTTTGGGATGATGAAAAAGTATAAGTTCAATTGAATATTTTTAGCCTACGAAAGTGAGGTTTGAGCTAGAGTATAACATCCTCTACATCAATCTTTGTTCTGAGTGATCACATTGTTATACTTGGAGTTGTTATGTGTGAAAGTGATGGAAGTCGCTAGAATGAACCACACAGCTTAAATTGCCTACCTATTACATTAACCCCTAGTGAAACACTTTGAAGCTTTGACTATGTTATTTGATATAAGTTACTATATATTTAGCCAAAGCCTTGTTTTATCTTTTCTCTGGGCACTATTACACATTTTCTTAGAGTTGAAGTCGATGAATTCATCCATTGTGTTCTCTTGAGTTGGTGACATTACTGAGTATGTGTTCAGTTTGCCCAGGCAGAAGGGTTTTGAAATTGAACGCTGAATCTTATTGTGAACAGTGACGTTCGATTATGTTTAGCCAAACTGGAGGGTAGTCGAAACTGTAAAAAAAAATCTTATTGTTTGTTAAGTTTCTATTTTCCCTCAAAAGTACTGACTTGGGACTATATTGGAGAAGAATGGTGCTGGAAAAAATTGGAAAAAGAAGAAAGAAATTAAATAGAACCTACATTTGATGTGATATTACTTGGCTTCTCATACTAGCCATGAGGTTGAAGATTCTTGGTGAATGTCTACTATACATGGATGATGGTTCAAATAAAAAGACATGCATAATATTTTGATCTATATTGTTAGAGCTTAAAACCCCTAGGATCTCACCAATCTGAATGGTCCCTATCCCCGTTACAACCCTTGAGAAAGACCTTCTTGATTTGCTTATTAAGTTCTCTATGTTATAACTTGTGAATTATTTGAGTGACTATCCTTCATATATTGAGAGTGATTGTATGAAATTGTGAGAAATATTCATTGCTTGTCCGATTTTGACTAAATTAATGATTAGATTTCCTGATCTTGAATATTTTCATTTCAATTACTTTGAGGATTGATGATTTCTAAGTGCGTTAACGTGAATCTTTACTCCTTGACAGGGGAAAATTTGTCATTATAAGAGTAGAATGTAGAGTTTTTAAATGCTGAACTTTCGTCTGTCTGGTCATGTGATTTGTGTTTCTATCTTCAAATTTTTTTTTATAGAATCATTTTAGATAGAGTCTTATAAGGGAATGAAAACTTATGAACACTGTGGATTATTGATCAATCTTATTTTCTTCAATTCATACTTGAGGGCAAGTATGATTCAAGAGTGAGGATATTTGATATATGGGAGGTCGTCGTCGTACCTCTCAAAGATACAATTTTTAAGGCCTAAATGCTTACTAAATACAGTTAAGTAGGTAGTGGCAAGTCGGGGTCATCCACAAAGAAGAGATATTTTCCTAAGGGTTCATGCATATAGGGGTGGATATAAGCCTAGATAAAGATAGATACATACATATAAAAGCATGTAAAGAGGGGGGTTTTGGTTGGTTTTTCCTACGTTATGAATTGAAAGACAACACAATTATCAAAGTAAACTAATTATCCTATCATGCAACAAGCTACTAAAAAGATGGTA